>VMBQ01003833.1:0-95284 GCA_007657795.1 Dreissena rostriformis | reverse complement strand
CGTGATACACTAGAATGATCATTTAACATTACAATCAAAGGTGCATATATGATTCAGAGTTCAATTACTTGATAGAAATAGAGTTAATGGCCTATTTTATCAACACATTAACAAGTTTGTCTTAATAAATTTGCAAAACAAATGCCACCATGGTCCATATGTTTACTCCTAGAGAATACATTAAATTATTGTTTAAATACGACATTTATACTGTTAACGGCGCCATAAATGAATTATTGAATAAATGCTGATAACAGATTCATATGCATCAAATAATGCGTTATATTGGTATGTGTTTCATAGGTTTTACAGTCAATTGATAACTCTTCATAAATATGCAACATTCAGTTATAAAAAAAAAATGTTTAAATAAAAGGCTTTCCACGCAGCTAATGTAGCAAAAGTTGAATTCCTTTGAACGCATGGATGTGTATATTATTATTTTCACGCCAGCTACTATTGTAAATTTAGGGTGGTTCGCTCCGTATCTAATTTGCCACAATGTCTTGCCAAACAAATGTCATTATGCCTAACTATTGGGTCCATTGATGGTAGTAACGGCTCGACCTTACGTAATTATCTTTCACTTTGCGTGTTTCTGACAGTCTTATTTGGCTGTTTACTTCTGTATAACCGGAATACAATGACCAAATATCGACTTGAGGTTGTGGCAATATAAGTAAAGTCTCGAAAGATTGGACCTAATTTGGAACACAAAAATATTGTTAATGTTTTTTCTTGGTCTTTCTAAGTACATACAGACTACAGCTTAACGATAAACAGTCAACATTTTAGTGAATATATCCGTCTTTCAAAACGCGCATATAAGTATTAACATGTCTTTGTACTAATTATACGACCAAAACACAAAATTCCATATACATTCCATTTTAATGTAAGATGTTTTGATTAGGCTTAAGACCCAATAGTTGTAGAAATAATGAGCATGTTACCAAATTTTTCAAAGCAGAAACTGGAGTTGAAAGCAAAGGTTTATTGAAAATAACCGTGTTAAGACATTTCTTCTCAATAGTTTTATATCTGAAAATCTGTAACCATATGTAAATATGTAAACTTAAGAACATTTCGGATCTGTTTGGGATCAGACAATAACGGGCAAAGAAATAGTCAAATTCTTCGACATATCTGAACATAAAATACATATACAATGTGCTACCACAAAATTGTTTGTACGTATGATAATCTTATGTCGGTTTTCATACTGTTTACCAGATCAAACGTTCAAAAAGAAACATTGTCTCGTCAAACTTTTCACTTCTTTTTTGTCCATGCAGAGTTATTTGATTGTAGAATACAACATTGAGCAATGTTTATTGCACACACGGGAATAACAATGTCCGCTGGTCCGAGATCAAAGCTAAAAAATAGCAAACCAAAACTTGGTATACAGACTTTATATCTGCAAATGTTTAGTCGTCGATGCAATTGAAGTGCACAGTGTAACGGCGTTTTTACACATACATGTACACTAGAAACGTGGTAATGGCACAACAAACATGTTTCCAACGTGCTACCAACTAATTTCTTTTTATTAAAATACCAGTCAAAATCTTCTCTCTGTTCGATTTATGGCTATTATATATGTTAATATGTATATTTATTAAGAACACTTTGTTATTGCAAATATATTATCAAATAATATGTGGGTATAATAAAAACAACTTAACAAATCTTCTGATTTGTGTATACAGTATTGCGAAATTAGTTAGTTTATTAGCTCTAAATACATCAAAGCTTGAAAGAGAGTTATGAGAAATTAACTATAATTATTTTATATTTGCGCCACATTAACTTTTAGATCCACAATTACATATCTATGTAAAAGCCACAAAAATACCCTGCTTAAGTTTTAGTTTTTGGTTTTCATACTCAAAATTCTACGTTCCAGACACGGTTTGCAGGTGGCTGTGAAATATCCAACCTTTAATGGTTTTATAGTGATGTTGACGATCACATATCTTAATTTTGAACGAAATGAAATTTGAAATTGTCTAATTAACTATTTGATTATATAAAAATCATGTCTTTGATGTTAACAACCAACGGATGTTATTATTATAATGGATACACATTTTATCGTTGATATCGGTGTACTCAGGCGGAACGCATTTAATAATAAAATGGATCCTCTTCTTTGAAATATGTTTATTTTTGTATGCTCTAAATAGTTGCAATTCGCGCGGAGAAAATGTTCTTGCCGTTTAATTAATGGTCTTGAAAATAAAACAAACGCCTAATTATGATTGAATTGTATCGTTACGTTAGATAATTGTTTGCTCGAACAATTAAACAGATTAAATTGACACGCAATATGTGCTGTGCTGGAACGGAATGAAAGCAATGAAGGGAAATCTTAATTATTTCTTTTAGCTCGCTCATCAATACTAATTANCCCCCCCCCCCCCCTCCAAATTGTTTTTTAATAAATAATTTATTAAGCAAGTACTGGTTTCAGCCAGGAAACGGATTCGAGCGCATCTCAATAAGCATAATACCTTCGATGTCATCGAGCGAAAATAAACAGGTCACACGTTAATTTAGCAATCCAATTAATTGGTTTACTAGTATTGCAATTGATGCAACCGGTATAAATGTATCTAAGCATGTAACTCTGTGTATTGATAATAACATAATATTTTGTTACTTTAAAATAACAAAGAGTATACTAGGATTTGAGAAATACATTTTCCACTAAACATGCATTCGTTAATACACAATATTCCTCGTAACAAATCTATACAAAAAGTGCCTTCAACCTTCATTGACGAACAATGTTTTGTACAAAAAAAAATCCAGTTTTAGGATGATAACTCTTGTATACATTTTGTTAAGATTTTTGTTTTGACTAAATGAGCATTACATAAACGTTCAGTCACACTCTTATTCAGTTGAGCATTTCATATGCGCGATACAATAGAATGATTATTTAACAACAAAATTAAAAGTGCATACATGATTTCAAAAAAAAGTAAATGACCCATTTTAATAAACACATGAACAAGTTAACATATAAAGGAAAAACAAAGCTTCCAAAGGTCCTTATTTTTATTCCCCGGACAAACCTGCAAGACCGCTTCTTTTGTGTAAACGTCGGCTTAACTGTATAACCAAAAACGTATTCACATGCAGAAACATGTCTTATATTTGTACATGTTTCATAATCTTTACAGGCAATCGATAACTCTTCATAACTACGGGACATTCACCTTTTAAATGCTTTTTAATAACTAGGCTTTCCCAGACGTTTTTTAGCGAAAGATAAATTGTTTTGAACAAATGGATTTGTATATTATTATGTATATGACAGCTTCTATTGTAAACTTAGGGTTATTTGTTTGTGTCTTATTTACTGCAATTTGTTGCCAAACAAATGACATTATGCCCAACTATTGGGTCCATTGATGGTAGTTAGGGCTCGACCTAACGTAATTATTTTTCACTTCGCGTGTTTCTGGCAATCTAATTTATCTGTTTACTTCTGTACAACCAGAATACAATGACCAACTATCGACTCGGGGTTGTGGCAATATAAGTAAAGTCTCGAAAGACTGGACCTAATCTGGAACACTACAATCGCCTAACATGGTTAACGGCTTTGATGTTTCTTTCTCAAGTACATACATGGTGCAATCTAACGATAAACACTCAAACTGTTTGTAAAAAGGAATATTACATCGAATGATTGGAGAAATCTATATATCAAGTATTGCAAAAATGAGTTTTCAATTAGATCTAAAAATGTCAGAACGTAAAAGATAGTTATGTGACATGTTGATATACGTGTTCATGGCAAAGATTTATATAAATATTTAACTATTTAAGGTAAGAAATCATTCGTTAACTAGTATTGTATATTTGCAGTTTATAACTTTAAGAACCACAATTGCATATTCATGTACACGCATACACAAATATTAACAGGATCCAAATGAACCCAAAAGACCCTGTTTAAGTCTACTTTTTGTATTGCGATACCCTAAACTTTCCGTTCTAGACGCGGTGGGAAAGTGGCTGTGAAATATCCAACCTTTATAATGACGTCATGTTTTTGTTGTTAACATCAAAGAGATGTTATTATTATAATTGTTACACATGTAAGAAACACGATTTGCGGAAAGCTTTAAATAATATAATTTATACTCTCCTTTTGAAATATATTAACTTTTTATATGCTTAAAATGGATGAAATTTTCGCAGAGAAAATGTTCTTGTAGTTAATTAAAAGGCCTTGAAAATAATTAACGCCTTATTGTGATTGCATTTTATCACTCGGTAAAATAATTTGTATTTCGAACAATTGCAGCGAGTAAAGTGATTAGCATTTTGCGTTGAGCTGAGATTGAATGGAAGAAATGAAGTGGAGGAACAGTGTTTGTTTCAGTGCGTGAGAACTAAAAGTAATGTCTGCATCTGATTACAGTTTCTCGTGTCTGGCAATTGAATACCATGACAATATGCGCTTTAGCACTTGGAGATCAGTATAATGTAAAAGCTTAACGAAAACCGCATGCAAAAGTAGGAGTTGCGCACAAAATCGTTTGAAACTGATGGTAGCTCACACGCACACCCGGATGGAATGCCGCCTTCTATTTCTATATCCGTACGATCTTTCGGCAGGGATAATACAACTTAAAGCCCGAAAAATAGAAGTATCGCTGCATGCACATAACTTCGCTTGAACAACCGAGATCAAGACTGTTCATGGAGTGATGTCTTTTGTTGCTGGCGATCAACACTCGCAATTTGTGTAATTTATACACATTTATATGAATAGACCGTTTTCGCGGAAAATTACTCTCTCTCTGAAACCGATCATTTTTGCGACGACCCAAGAGAGTCTAGGAGTCTAGTTCCAATAATAACCATTTCATATTTTGGTAGAAAATATGTCAATCCCTATGCGCCGGTTTCATATGTTTCTTTAGATGTCATTTAATGTCTTATTTACCACGGTGTCACGCCAAATGCACAACATACCGCTCAACTGTTGGGTCACCTTGTTATGTCCTTTGATAATAGTTCACGCTCGATCTAACACAATAATCTTTCACTACACGTGTTTCTGACAGGCTAATTTAAGTATCTACTTCTTTGCGTCCGGAATACGATGACCAATTATCGACTTGGATGTGTGGTAACGTAAGTGAATTCATAAAGACAATGTAGGTTTACCAATTTTTGAACACAAAAAAAACGTGGTACTTTGTTTAAGGTGATAGTTTGTTTTTCTTAAAGAAGTTCCAATAATAACCATTTCATATTTTGGTAGAAAATATGTCAATCCCTATGTCAAAAATATCTGTCTGCAACGGACCAAAGCGTAAGAGATCGATTTATTTTAGTGTTGTCAATAAATTTTAAATAAACATTTTAATTGATTTGTTTCACATTACATAAAAACGAAATTTGTTGTAAGTATCATATTTGTTTGTTTCTAACGACGTTGTGTATATTAATTTCTTGTGTATAGCAAAACAGTATGTGCAATGTATGTTTTATCTCGCTTAGCTATTGTCAGCTTATGATACATTCTTTGAAAATGCTACAGGGTTTATCCGCTTATGTAGAGGAAGGTAAATTATTTTTAAATAATTGATTGGTGTTTATCTATGCGACAGTTTTTAATGTAGGTTTAGATTGGTTCCTTTTTGGTCTTATTCTTCGTTGGGTACTGCCCAATATGCAAAATTATGCACAACTGTTTGTTCGCCATGTTATGTCCATTGATAGTTTTACAAACTCGACCTTATGTAATCATTTATCTTTTAACGGGTCTCTTACAATCTAATTAACCTATTTACATGTTTTTGCCGAAATACATTTAGAAAAGGTCGAATCGGGGTTGTGACGGTGTAAGTAACGTCTCGATAGACCTTGTAAGTGGACCAAATTTGGAACACTAAAATAAATGTTCATGTTTTAATGTTGTAATTATTCGTGTCTTTCTTTCATAAAGAGTGCCAACCATTTGTTGAACAGTCAAGACGTTTGTGAATATATCGGTCTCTTCAAACACGCGTTAATGTATTCAATATAACTTAGTATAAACCAACGAGCAGAAAACATACTAATCATATTGCATTATGGATAACGGGATAGAGAAAATAACAAGAGAAAGATAGTTGCACACACGAAATCGGAAAATATAAGCCGTTATTGATGAGAATGCATATTAACTGCATCGGATATTAACGTAGTTGTTTCCTAAGAGCATTTTCGTCTGAACACGATGTATGAATTTGAATTTGTATGACCGTCTTATATCAGGTTTGACATAAAATGAAATTATTTTAAAATTATTATTAAAATGCGTATGGATGATTCAAATAAGCCACTTTATAAATACATTTGCATTTATGACACTCATTATTTAGTTAAACATATTTATGTATAATCTATTTAAAATCCCGAGCAAGAATCGCTTTAATCAAACAATAATGCTCTTACGAGGGCAATAAGGACCTTTCATGGAGTGCTGTTCTCTGTGGCTGACACACGGCATTTGGTAATTTGTACAATTCATACATATTCATATGAAGATATATAAAATCATATTGTGTACAGCATGAACATATGTAAAACTAATGTTTTATACTCGATGTGTCATTGTCAACTTAAGATGTATCCTATAAAAGAGATAATATTAACAGGGTGTATCGCCCGCTTACGTCGTGGAGGGTAAAAAGATTCGTATTTATGTGTACGACAGCTTATTATCTAATTTCATGTTGGTTCCTTTTACGTCTTATTTCCCACATTGTCTTTGTCAATAAATAACGCTCAACTGTTGGGTCACCATGTTATGTCCATTGACAGTAGTTCAAGCTCGATTTAACCTTATCTTTTACTTCGCGTGTTTCTGACAATCTAATTTTTGTGTTAACATCTGTTCGTTCGTCCGAAACAATAACCAAATATCGACTTGGAGTTGGGGTACTGTAAGTGAACACATAACAAGTTATTACAGATTTCTCTGCATTTACGTTTTGGTAAACTATGTCGTTTCACCTAAATGTATTGGTGTGCGTTAATTAAAAACAGAGCTGATTGCTGTACACGTATAGATATTTAAACAAATGCAAGTAATACGCAAACGCAAACGCAAATCACGATATGAATATGGTTCTTTTGCCAAGTGTTCTACCTATATGGTGCATTATGAATACATATAGAACGTGATTACACGTTTCTTTGCTACAATGTTATTGGTGGATTTTTTTTTTAAACAGTGAGTGAACACTTAATTTACATCATAGTTCGATTGAACAATGTATTTAAAAACAAACATCCAGTTGTATTATAGTTTGTTTTCATTGGGATTGATATAGTGACTCTATGAATAGTGTCTCTTTTGAACTGCAAAATATAATGTACATAATTCATCAAAAAAGCATTTTCGGATGATGCTTACATGTGCGACAGTTTTTTAGAGCGTGTATTTATATAAAAGGCGTTGGTATTAGTATACTGGACCATGTATAAAATATGTTTGGATGTTAAATATGTATTTTATAGTGTAACCAGGCAATTGATAACTGTTCTCAACTAACGGCCATACAGTTAGCAAAAGGGTTATCGTCCGCTTATGAAGTCAATGGTTGATTATTTTGAATGAACATATTTTTTTGTATATGTGTATGCGCCGGTTTCATATGTTTCTGTAGATGTCATTTAATGTCTTATTTACCACGGTGTCACGCCAAAGGCACAACATACCGCTCAACTGTTGGGTCACCTTGTTATGTTATGAGAATAATTCACGCTCGATCTAACACAATTATCTTTCACTACACGTGTTTCTGACAGTCTAATTTAAGTATCTACTACTTTGCGTCCGGAATACGATGACCAATTATCGACTTGGGTGTGTGGTTACGTAAGTGAATTCATAAAGACAATGTAGATTTACCAATTTTGGAACACAAAACGTGGTACTTTGTTTAAGGTGATAGTTTGTTTTTCTTAAAGAACTAAAACAGTAGACTAAACGATGATTAGTTAAGTTGTTTGTGAAGATTACGGTTCGTTTTAAACTCGCATCCACATACTTAACATATATTTGTACAAACCAACGAATAAAACGAATACATGTACGATTCATAAGGCTTTATGGAAAAATGTATAAGAATTACAATAAAAAAAAATTGGATGTATAAATAACAACAAAAACAACATACATTAGCTCTTAAGCATACAAATGCTTTTTAGTAAAATGCAAATAAGATTTAGCCAGAAAACAATAAGATGGATATATTAACCATGTGTAAAGGAATCCCAGATTCTACTCATGTTGTATATTTAAGAACTGAATCAAGTATCTCACTAATAGACTCAAAATACACAAATATGTTTACGGGTGTCCGTGTTGTCAAATTAACTTATTCTATGAACACGATGCAGTTACGCTCAATGCTACGGACGACCAACATGTGGTTTAAAATCAAATTAAAATAATGTACACGTTTAAGAATGAACATTCTCATTTATCGTTTCAATCAGTCAATCAATCAATAATAATAAATCGACATTTAAAACTCTTAGTATTGCTATTAATGGTGTTGTTATTGTCGACATTTTACTTATCTGTACATTTAGAACAAGCCTAAAGATCACGTATATATAGAATGATGGAGTATCAATGGAGACAGCAAAAATCGGTGCCTGCCTTGTTTGGCAGATTTTGTGTTACATTCAGAACTAAATTGGGTATAATTACGGCCAATTTTCATCTCGTTATTATATTATTCTCTCTACAAGATTTTTTGTATTTGCAAAATTGGTCGGTTGTGCTTGATTGTGTCGCTGTGGATATTTTGAGGGTTTTTGATATACATACATGTATGTGGTAAAAAGCTTGAGAGACAATGAGTGCGTTAGATGGTTTGCACGTCATATAGACCTTAACGGCTCAATGCTTATATATGAAACTTTAGTAATATAGATTTAAAAAATGAATAACTAAAAGTACTTGCAGTATAATTCCATCATAACCAATTGGCATACAATTTAATGTTTCTTCTGTTACAAATTCTATTTAAGAATGGAATCAACGTATATTCTCAAATTATATTATCTGCTCAATTTTACGCAACTCAATCCCTTTCAAAACAATGTTCAACAATTATTTATATATACAGAAAACCTTTGATCGCAATTTAAAGTATGAAAATACATTACAAGAAAACTAAATGACTGCGCCAGACGGTAATAACCATGTCAACATTCCATCAAGTGATTCACCATAACTGAACTTTGTTGCAACCAAGTTTATTATTTTATGTATATAATTTATATGAATATCTATTATGATATGTACTTGATATATATATATCCTTTTGAGATGTATGAATCGTCGTAAAATTATTATTACTTGTTTTTACTTTATGTACTAAGCTTTGTTTGGCATTACCAATATTACTCCAATACAAGGGTAAATTAAAGCAGGCCATACTCCAAATATTTGTGTTTAAATAAAGAAGGTAAAAGAAGGTTCAAATTACACAAACTGGATATCATAATGTTAAATCAGGGAAATTTTACGTCCTACAAATAGAACATGTATGCGGAGTGAATACATTTATGTCAGACGTTGATAATCTACATGTACACAGGCATTACGATTCGGGTAAAAGAATGCATGGCAGAACTTAGCCACTAAGAACTATTTTGTCTTTTCGAAACTCTCTATGCGTTGAGTCACATTTTTTACAACGAACACTTCTATAAACTTACTTTTACGCGCTTCCAACGCACGTATCCCACGTCAATCATCGCACCGTATGTATAACAAAGCAATTTAATGTCAATAAAATTCACATGGCACGAGCGAACAGTTCTCTTGAAAAGGTACCATGTTCGATAACAATATTTGTGTTTTCTTTAACAATACCAAATTGTTAATTTTAGTCCAGACAATTACATTGCCTTCAGTTTCGCACTTTCACTATTCGAAATCAGACGTGTTATTACGAATGTGAAAGGAAGAATGTTTATAAATAATATTGTTATACAATAATATAATAATGAATATAGATGTCAGAAAAAATGTATATTTTCCAAGGCGGTGTTTCCATTTTTATTCATTTGTATTTAGAATTGTTTATTTGTGTACTGTGTTAACGTTTGTAATTGTTCGCATGTCACAGGGCTTTTGACACGAGCCTTCCATGTCATTTGTTAAGTGGTTAAGTGGCATTTAAGTAGTTCAACAAACTCTTCACAATATAGCTAGCTCACTTTATTTTGCGCTTGATTGCCAATTCGATGATGGCGGCTTCGATTCCCGCACCGGAAACATTTCTTTTGTCCAGAAATATTATCAGGAGAGAAATTCTTGTAAACGACCAAATTATAAAACTCTTCTACTTAATGCAAGCGACCATTTTCTTTCGCAATACAGAATAATACAATTAATATAAAATTATTAATAAAAACAAGTTAAATGCTTGTGTCCCCGCCTTGGAATTGTCAATGATAGGCATTTAGATTTTAACCGGTTTGATGACTTTGTTAAAAGTTTCTCACGTGCCTCCACGTACTTCTGATACAAATAGTGCGGATTTCAGCTACTGGCGTAATTAGGAGCACTTAGTTTTAATAAACAAGCATACTCATATAAAAGTGTTATAACGTTGACTGACCGCCGAGATATGACTGAAATACTTATGAAAACGACTACAAATCCACAAAAAAAGCTTTGCACTCGAACACTTTTTGTCACTTAAATCAGCAATTACCGCGTGTGAAAAGTTTTTATTAAAATTGCCGAAATCGTTTTTTTTATGGAAATCAATTAAACCAATATAGAAGAAAACTCATAATAAACATGCATATGAATGATAACTTTGGCCAAATTATGATGAATGTAATTCTAATAAATTACACGGAAAGCGGCTGCAATATGCAACATGTGGCAAAAAACATTTAATAAAAGGCGCTATTTGATGTTAGTAGATGTTATTAATAGGCTGATGAACAGTAATACTGTGTTTAATTGTGTTGGATGTGTGTACCCAGAGAAAGGCAGATAATACTGTGGATATTTTAAAAGCTCATTTTGTACATATGTTGAATTTTCGGATATGACGTATTAATGTGGTTTGTTGTTTAAGACACTTGATAATTGCAGAACATATTGACTGTAGGAGATTTTTTTAAGTGTTTCCTGTATAACTATGTGTTCGTCCCATGTGATTTCCTTTTCAGTATATAATCATGACATTATTCTTATAGCCCATAAGGGAAATACAACGTCTGCTGCAATAACCTTCTTTTCAGCTTACCGAATCAGACATTGATCTGCAAACGTTATTATTGCAAACTGTTCTAGACGCCAATGTGAGTTGATTGAGCTGTATGTAATGTGTTAAATCACATGACTAGTTATTGTCATATGTTAACACTGATTTGAATCACTATTTTTCAAAATGATAACTATGACCATTAAAAGTAATGATGAAAATCACTAAACATTAACAACAATTTAACACATTAAATGGGTTCTACTTGAATTCTTGAATTCGTTATAGGTTAAAATCACACGTCCGTGACGTTTCGTTTAAAAAGCAGATTGCGTGTGGTACATCGACACAAAATTGGATAATTATATTGCCAACATGTCACTACGTCCTTACACGAAACACAAATATCCTGTGGGGCTAATTTTCTATTGCAATTAAAGCTAGCCATTGATTGGAGGTAATACTCATAGTATAATTTTGAAACTTTACAATTGAATATGATTGAATAAAAACGTATACATTTCACATCATTGTACTGTCGTTTAGAATATGTGTATAATGCTATTTCAATAGAAGGCATTATTGTGTAGAAAACCACGAATGAATTTATCACAAAATAGATATACACGACAGCGAGATATACGAGCATTTTCATCGTGTGAAACATGTAATAGTACACGATTTTTTTTTCCGGATTGTGTACTTTCTAAAGAAATGGGTATGTGTCTATAGAACAAGATAATAAACATGCCAAACAAAAACGTTCTTAAAGGTCATCTTTTATCCTAAGGACAAATAAAGAAACGACAATTGTCGACAATTGTCGAACTGGGATCAGCGTTCGCTCGAGCTATTGGCCTTATTTAATTACTTGTGATGCGAGAAATATTTAAATCAAAACGCACAGTGAATGGTAGTTCTCTTTTTTCAGAGCTTATTTGGAAACTGAGCTTCATGTTATTTGTTACAATTACATTGACATTCACTACTTAGTAAAATGCAGCGGACGTAACACAAATATGACAGCAATTTTTGGATTGTTATCTTACATTGATGAAAGGTAATTTTCATAAAGTTTAAGATCAATTTGTAATGTTCGTCAATTTTTGGATTAAAAAAAAACATTCACGACTGTACATGTACGGCATTTGTTAACGTAGAGACATGTGTGTTGGTAGTTGAGTTTTATGTTGTATTAGTTCGACTACTCTACAAATAAGAGAGCCAATTTCACGTGTAACAACTAACTTTTTCAACATGATTCAACATTCGATACGTTTAGGTACAGCCGTATGCCTATTATTTATAGTGTTTGAACATATCTTTATTTAAAAATATTTAATTAATTTACCGCATACGTCCATAGTTAAAACAATTATAAAACAAGGGTAATACAAAACTAAACTAAACACTTAATTATTACGAAATCATTCATGTTGTTTTTTATCACCATTTATGTAACATTACAGTACAGACATAAAACAAAAACGTGTTCATTCGATAGCCATAATTAAAGAGCACTGCGCACTTACGAAATAATTTTTGTTTCAACCGTTGAGTGAACTGAAAATAGTGAGGCGTATAGGGCCCGGGTACGTACAAATTTAACGATGACATGAGTTTGCCAAAAGGTGGAACGTAGTTGCCGTCCAGCAGTATTTGCCGGTTAGCTTACATTTGTTTGTGTATGGTTTTATTAAACACTCATACACTTTGAATTGCAACTTGCTTAAATATGCCAAAACTGTAAAATAACAACATTGCTTGTAAATAAATGCATTCTTATTTTTAAAGATAAACATTGAACATGACTATTGATTACAGATTTGCAGTGATCTTAAAAATAAAGAGTGTTTTATTGCATATTAATCAGGCCCGTCAAAACGTCTTTTAATTTACATTTCTTTGTTTTCTTAATATCGGCATTGGTAATTTGTACAATTCATACATATTCATACGATTCGACCATTTTTGTGGCAAATTACTCACTAGGTATCCGATCATTTATATGTACCTCAGGGAATATTGATATGAATTTTTTCTGGTATTATTACCAGCCTTTTATTTTTCTGTTGAAAACAGTTTTTTACCAGATCTGCGATGATTGTCTGCCACGTAACAAAATCGTGAATAATATTCAGCAGTTAACAATTTCAAAGCAGACAATTGCAAGTAGTTAATTTTTATGCTAGTCATTCCTGATTTAAATGTAACACATTAATGAAAGAAAAAGCGTTTAGAGTTCATGTTTTTACAATGTTCAAGTGAAGTCGAATGCACACGTTTAATGTATTAATTTGGCATGAAAATGAAACAAATGTGATATCAAATAAGCCGATCTGTCTTATCATAAGTGAATAAATTGAAACTTGGTTTGTCTACGACTGATTGAGTTACTGTACATTTTATTCAGAAAACAACATAATTACAAAGGACACAACACCAGTTTTTGCCCGACTTGTTCAGCAAATTATGTCTTACATGTTGAATATCAACAGCTTATTCGTTTTATAATAGCTCCCTTGAAATGGTAAAAGCAAAACATTGCATTATTGGTTTTAATCGGTTTTGAGGGTGCAAATCTCACACTTAGCCCATCATTATTCATTTATAGAAACATATTCATCATTGAAGACATTAAAAAAAAATCAAGAAAAACACAAATAAATGCAGTTGGTGTCAAAACCATGTGAAGGTTTATGAAAACAAAAATCATATATGTTTAAATGCATTCTCGTTTGAAATAAATACGTTTAAACTTACCCTGAAATAAGAGTCCTTAACCTCACATTTAGACTGGAAATATTCACTTACGTGATACATATGTGCGTAAAACCAAAAACAGAAGCAAATAACGACACTGAATACGTTAAGGGATATAAACATTCCAAGGTCAATATAACATTTAAGCTTTAACCGTTTTTAATTTTGCCCACACGTATATGTTTTCCCAGACAAATTGACAAAAATATCAATTGCAAATACAATTAAATCTCTTATCGTTAAATTTCAAACAAAAATAAAAAGAAAATGCGTTTCAGTGTTAAGACAAGAACCAAGTCGATATTTCCATATTATATTACATGAATTATAACTGGTGTGCTCTCATTTTACAAATAATTGACATTATGTTTTAGAAGCGATTTGATTTTTTGACGCAAATTTGAATAATGTGTACTCGTACAAATGCAGCAAAAGTACCTCCAAATTGGTCAATTCATTACACGAAAGTTCAATATCGCATTCGACTGATTTTCAAAAGCAGCAATAGTTTAGATTGTATTATTGATACGCATCAAATATACTTTAAACTATATAATACGTCCGTAGCTTGCGGATTTCCCCATATTCCGCTTGTGGTAACACAACTCAGTTTATGTCCATAAAAAACATGCCAAATCACTCACTGGCAGGTTCAAACTTATCCATGTTCATATTTTTTTTTATAAATATGTCAGTTATACTCCATTGGTTACGTGCTAAAAAGTGGGCCATAACTGTGCTGACATCCGGAAAATCTGCACTTACTACTCAAGTACATTATAAATGCTTATTTAAATGTTCCCCTCTCTGGCGCAAGTTCGCTGTAGTTATATGCGAAACAAATCCAAAATGCGTGTGTGTTTTTGATAAACTGTTCTATAACTCTGCTGATGTCGGTGAGCTGCACCAAATACCATTATGGCTATGTTAATGTGGTGATTGTTATACTATATGTAAATGTCTTGTTTGGTAGAATGCTAAATACTTAACATTGAACGCTTAAGTGCTTGCAGAAATCGTGCAATTTAACAAAAGAGATGTTCTTAAACATATATTACGCGTCTGTTGCACATGATTGCACAGACAATACAATGGTTCGTATCTACATAGTACAATTACATTGATTCATGTACATGGAACGTTGACAATTTATATGACGTTTTTAAATAATATGTTGTTAAGTAAGTAAATAAGATTTAAAAGAAGTATATCTGTTTAGCACATAATTCTCTTTGCACGAAGAATAATTCCAAAAGTTCACAATAAAACTGGGATGGAACCATTATTTGAATTACTGGCCTAAAAGGATGCTGCAGACAGACTTCGTGAGTTTTGAAAGATTGTAATGACTGTAACCTAACACATACCCTAGTTACAAAAACAAATATTACTGAACATATCGGTTATTTGATTGCTTTTTGACTGTTTGATTAATTGTATATGTAAAAGTCATATAAATCCATCTTATAATTGAATTACTAGGAAATAATAAATAACTCATATGACATATTTGTATGTGACTTTATTATTTTAGATTGTAAATATGCCGATATGATTCTCAGATTTATCAATAAAAGTCAATACAAATGCTCGTTTTCTTGATTGATAGCAGTATATTTAATGAAATAGTCTAATATTTTTATTTTATTAAGCATACGTTCGTATGGACCCATCCATTAATATGATAAATTATATACTAAAATCATTGCACCGCATTCGAATACATAGATTGTTAAAGAAAACGAGGGCATAGGATAATAACAATCGTACATGTGCAGCATCATAGCGTAAGACAAAAATTGGTTAAAATAGTAATTGTAAAGTGAGGAAGAAATGCCTAATTGTGTGACAACGAACAGACGGACAGACGTTCAGGCTGAATAAATTTTACCCAGCTATGTATTTAGTTTAGTATTTACATTGACTTCAAGTACCTATGATTTAAACGGTCAAGTGAACACATTGAATGAAATGGCATACTTCAAAATCTGTATAACATTTCTGAATTGTGCTATTGCGACAACTAACAGCTACGTGGTACTAAACTGAGATAATGACACCTTTGAAGGAAACATATTCGCTCATTTTTGACGACGCCTATGTATGAAGACGGCGTTGTAAATTCACACCATTATTATACATTCATAACATCCGCCCGTTGTCACGTCAAATTGCTCTCTCGGTTTCTGAAAATTGATGCTCATTCTCACAAGGGAATGTTCATATGATTTCTTATCTGTTTGGGATAAAAGTTTATTGGATTTTTTTTTTCAATATCATCATGAACATCTGAAACAGACCGAAGATTTAAATATGTTAAGGAATGCCTTTCAAATAGAGCAGGATAACAATTGTAGTACAATTCCCTAAACATAATTAGAACATACAAAACAAATCGTTATTTGCAAGTGGCTCGATGACACAAACTTGGATACTGTAACGTACAAATCGCAAAGTCCTTACACGGAACATCAATGTTCAAAGGAAAGGATTTTTGAATGACATTAAAAGCCTTGATTCGTTTTAAAAACCATGATTTTTTTTATTAAAAGTAATACTTTATACTCCCTGCTTATTTTCCTGCTACCGTTATAATTGTAATATCGTGAATAAAAACACAAGAATGTTTACGAGGAAAGCAAAAGTATTGCATGTCGTGAAATGATGGTAACGATGACGCATTTTAACAGAAAAACAAGTACGATTTATTGAACAAATCGAAGACTGGTATCATCCCCTTTGTAATGTATTGCCTTTCTTAGGTCCTATGAGATGTTCATGCATATAACTTTAATGTCTTATTTATCTTCCCTGGTAGATGTATTCGATTTCATAATTGTATATTTATGTGTTTTTGTAGTATATGATACCAAATGTATTATCAATCCATAGGTTAAACGTTCATTTTCCTGGAAGACAGCAATAAATATAAAATAACTGTCTTTTTTTCTTGGAAGTCAGCAATAANAGTAACACCGCGTTAAGAATTTTAATTCTTTTTATTTTTTAGAGCGTCTTTAGAAACTGAAGTACATGTATTTTGTTACAATTTCATGGACATTCACTACTTAGTAACCTGCAGTGGATGCAAAAATGTATGAAAGCAACATTAGAACTATCATATTCAATTCATTAACGGTAATGTTCATGCAGTAATGAAATACTGATATATAAAGTCATCAGCTTTATATGTATTTTGACAACAAACTATTGATACACTGAACAATATAGTTTTAGATCAAGTCGGTATGCAGGTCAAGTTTCAGAAAAAAACATTTGGTGGTACACTGTACATACCTTTACAGCATTTGTTAACGTGAGACGTGTCCAATGGTAGTTATGTTGTATATTGTACTAGTGCGCCTGTTATTTATGTATACAAATGTCCTTTATTCTCAAAATAAGATATTGAATTTGGCGTGTAAAACCATAACTTACTTTTTTCGACACATTGGTACAGGCTAATAGTGTTTGGTCCTATATTTATTGAACAATATTATTTTATTTTACCGCAAAATTCGATATTAAAAACAAGCAATTGAAATTTATAACCTATCTTAAAAGAGCAATTACTATGCCATCAGTCATGTTGTTAGTGACATCATATATGTATGGCATTTCAGATGTTATGATACACACTTATGCAAACGATGTCCATAACCAGAGAGCAGAGCGCAATTGCGCAATAATTAATGTGTCAATCATTGAATGAACTGAAAATAGCGAAGTGTTTAAGGACTGCGTACATGCAAATTGAAAGCTAATATATTCTTGTCCAAATGTGTAAGGTTGTGCGCGTCGAGTAGTATTTGCCGGATAGATTTAATGTGCTAGTGTGTGTGAGTGGGGGGGGGTAAGTTATTTGTATAATTCATTCATATTCATACGAATAAACTGTTTTTTGCGGCAAATTACTCTCTATGTATCTGACCATTTATGTGGAGTCACCTCAGGGAATATTCATACGATTGTTGTTTGGTATTATAACCCGCCTTTTCATATTCTGTGGAAAACAGTTTATTACCATATCAGCGATGATTGTCTGCCACGTAAGAAAATCGTAACTAATCTTTGCAGCAGTTAACCTACAGTTTTCATTGCAGACAATTGCAAATAGTTCACCTCTTTTTGCTAATTATTCTCGATTTAAACGCATCAAGTTAGTGATAATACATGTCTAGGTACTAATTACGTCCTCTGAATAAGTATTCGTCTCAATAACTGAGTTGATACATAATTCCTTATAAACCATTCCAACCCACATGGGGCTGAAAAAGTTTATATAGACCATTATGGCGACCTGACTACAGGCGCGGGGCATAATTTAAACAAACTTTGTAGAGAAACACTAAAATATGCTACGAAACCAAATATAACAGCGAACGGACTTGTTGTTTCAGAGTTTATGATTTTAAGACTATTTTGATATACAAGTCTATATAAACCATGTCAAGCGCCGGGCCTCGCCTGTTTTAAATGAGAGATAAAAATTGATTTGCAAACATTGATGGTTTCAGTCGCCCATTGTATTGTGTTGATGTGCGCTGTTGAT
Source organism: Dreissena rostriformis (assembly GCA_007657795.1). Taxonomy (NCBI): domain Eukaryota; kingdom Metazoa; phylum Mollusca; class Bivalvia; order Myida; family Dreissenidae; genus Dreissena; species Dreissena rostriformis. The sequence continues at coordinate 76,708 of VMBQ01003833.1, read as the reverse complement.
GATTTATTGAATACATAGATGTAATAAAAACAAGTACGCTTGGTGGTTTGGTTAGATAAATGTGATTTTCACGAGGTTAACATGTTTCGAATAAAGCACGTGAGTCTTTTATTCCGTGCTTTTCAAATAACTAATTTTATATTGATATTATACGATGTCAGAATCTCTGGAGGTAGAAACTTCACATTTAATACAATATTCACGTTGCATTAAGTCTTAACAGGTAGGGAAACTAATCTTAGGTGATTAACCTGTCACTCAAATAATTCATTTTATCCTACATTGATCATTCATGCAAAAACGGTATTTGTTTATGAATATAATTAATAATGCAAGTTTATTTCTAAGCGACAATCAGGCAGGCGAGAAACGAGCTATTTTAGAATATGAAAGTTTGGTTCATTGCTAGAGTCCTCCGGAATGTAACACAGAGCAATGTGTACATTTATAAACAAGGTGTGAACCAGATGCATCAAAGGTATTTGAACATATAAGAATTCATTTAAAAAAAGACATACAATGTCGACGTATTTGCAATAATTTACAAAGCATATACAGTTTTACAAATATTGTTTTTTACTTCTTCTATTTTTAATTAACTGCAAAATGTAGCAATTGATTTGAAAGAAAGTTCTTTTCGAAAGGTCAGAAGAATATTAAATGTATTTATTATATGAGGTAAACAAGAGTCAGTATGTTTCTCTTAAATTCGTGTAAAATTTACAGCATATAAGAAAATGAAATTCATATTCAATTCAGCCATCTTTACGTGATAGTTTAGAATTTACAGCCTGGATGAAAATTTATTTCATCTTCAATTCATCCATCGTTACATGATAGCTTTTGTCAATAAAACTTCTTAGTTCTTTTTATTTAAAAACCGAAGATTCATCGCCCATAACATCGCTAATCATTTTAGAGGAAACCAATATAAAAAAGTTCGATAACATTTTATTAAAAGTTTATCCATTCTTTTCGAAACGGAAGACAAACTATACTTAAGATTATAAAAAAATCTTTAAAATAAATTCTAGACAAGAAAAAATAACCAACTGAATCCCTTATCAATTAATAGAACATATTAAATAACTCGAATGATAATCATCAAATATACCTTTAATCTAGATAATAGCGGTATTTTTGTTTTGTTGTTTTGCTTAAGCCATAGCTCTGCTGACGTCCGAGAAATCTGCATCAATTACTAAGGTGAATCAGTACAAATGCTGACCAATATGAAAGCATTTTAGTTATATGCAAAACAAGTCCAAAATGTTATGTCTTTTTCGAAACAATATGCCATTACTCTGATGATAACTGACAAATGCACCAACATCCATCAGGAGCATGTTCTTATGTTGACATGTATGCTATATTAAAATATATAATTTTGCAGAATGCAAAACAATTAACATTAAGCGTGTGTAGTGTTTTCCGAATACGTGCAATTTCAAAGAATAAGCATGTTCTTAAAAAGACATTTTTTCTGTTACACATATGTAAAAAGCGCCCATCCTTGCACAGACTATACATCGGTTCATACCTAGATAGTACAATTACATTGATTCACGTACATGGCGGTTAATATGTTGTTAAGTAAGTTTATTTGATTTAACGTAGTTGATATTGTTTGTCAATAATTATCTCTGCACGAAGAATAATTTTAAATGTTTAAATAAAACTGGGATTGAACCATAATTGAAATACTGTCATAAACGGATTATCCAGAAGACTTCGCATGTATTGAAAGATCGTAATGGTGGTACCCTTACACGTCCGCTGGTTACAACAACAAAATATTGTTACTGTGCATCATGGTTATTTGATTGCTTTGTGATAGTTCGGTAAATTTTAAATGTAAACGTCATATAAATCTTTCTTATATTTGAATTGGTAAAAGATAACAAATTACTCAAATGCAATATTCATGTGTGACCATATTTTTTTAGATGATGCACATGCCAGAATGATTCTTAGTGTTGTTAAAAAAAGTCAATAAAAACGCTGGTTTTCTCCATTAAAAGCAGTAACTGTTATATTTAGCTTAAAGTTAATATCTGCTGTGTATATTAAATGACGTGATCTAATATTTTAATTGTATCGATAATACGTTCTTATGTATTTATTCCTTAATATCATATATTATATTCTTGAATCACTACATCACATTCGAAAACAACCATTGAGGAAAGCATTCGATTAATTTAATGTTTACACATACACGTAAATACACTGCATAAGTATCTCACTACTATTTTACTGAAAAAGAAATGGCTGCATGTTATGCAGTTTTATTCCTACGGATACTAGAGCTTGTCCTAGTAGTAATGAATACGAAGAATAATTATTGCACAAGCAGGAGACCACATCTTTATTTATGCGTTTTGAATTTTTAATGTTATGGTGTATGCGTTGCCCTGTATTGAATAGGGAATAGGTCATTTGCTTTAAATAACAGACTAGCGGACAAGACTTTATCTCATGATAATGTTTCTGTAGTTTCATTACTCTTATTTATTAGAACATTTAGAATTAAAGAAACGTTAAATTGAAGCTCTTTTGCACAGAATATCAATAATGTATGCGAATGTTCAAACGTATTTTAATATAAGAAAAGCAAGTGTTGCAATAATGTGAAACAACTATAAAAGTATTTCAGATTGTTCGGGTATACATGATATGACATTAATAAATCCATAGACTCATAGATTTCCAATAAAATAAGATATTCCGGTAATTTTAAATTTATGATAATATGCCTTAATTTATTAAGTGTTCATACATAAAATATTCACGCTTAATTTGTGAGTTCAATATGTGAATACAATTAACAAATTGGCAATATATACTCAACGGGCACTAACAACGTTTGAATTTGTGTATAATGTTACGGATCCTTTTTGTTGTGTTCTCAGTTTTAATGTCACACAATATGATAGAACAGGCTTCTTGTTTGAGATATTTGTTCGATCAAACTAATGTCTATTTTAAATTATCGTGAAATCTAGTCGCGGTGAACATTCCTTCGAGCAATTTGTACAATCAATCGGGCATTGAATGCAACAATCAATTTTATTCCTGAGCGCGTCAAAAATGAATTTCCATGAATTCCTGATCCAATGACTATAAATTGAAATTATTTTGTGCTGGTGTGTTATTTTTTGTCAATTGCTCTAAAACACTTTAATTGACTCCAAAACATCTAAATAACTACCGTTCTAATTGTTGTCTCTATTATAACAACAACAGAATATTCTTTGATAAAATGCTACAAGACGTAAATTGAGAGAACGATGATGTATTGTAACAGAAACAAAAGTAAGATTTATGGAACACTTTGAAGACTGGTATCATCCCCTTTATAATGTATTGTTTTCATTATGTAGTATAAGGCTTCAAACAGATAACTGTAACGTATTATTTTACTTCCCTGGCAGATGTATTCGATTTCAAAATTTTATATTTATGTGTTTTTGTAGTATCTGAGACTAAATTTAGTGTCAATCCAAATGTTAATCGTTCATTTTCTTGGACGACAGGGCAAAATAAATATTAAAAGTGTAATTTGTTCTTGGAAGTCAAAAATACAGAATTAAATATGTCATTGTCTTGTTTTTCTTGGGGAAAAACCAGCTCATATGTGTATCAGTACACCATCGTCCGTATTCCCCAAGACGCTATTATACTTCAGAACAAATAATACATTTACACTGTATTTAAAATAAAACTTATTTATCCGTACAAAGATGAAATGATCTTCATTTATAGAAAATATTATTCCAAAAACGGACGATTGCAGTGTTTGTAAAGTTTTACAAATAGTGTTAATCTTAGGTCTACGAACACTAAAAAGAATCGCTGATGTTTCTTACAAATATGTCTTTACAAATTACGAAACGAAAAATTGTCATCGAACTGGTCTCAACGTTCGCTCGGGATATTGCCTAGATTGAATTACGTGTGCTGCGAGGAATTTTAAATTAAAACTCGCAGTGAGTTTTAACTCTTCGTTTTTCATAGCTTATTAGGAAACAGAAAAACATGATTTTTTTTTTAATTACATTGACCCTCACTACTTAGTTAAATGCAGCAGACGAAAAACAATGTATGAAAGAATCATTAAGATTGTTATCTTAAATTTTTGAACGGTAATTTACATGCCATAGATGAGATACGTATATATAAAGTTCGCAGTATTAAACGCATTTGGACAAAACAATATTGATGCACTGAACAATATAGTCAAACATCAATTAGTCATGTTCGACTGTACTTAACTGTATTTGTCAACGTAAATACATATTCATTTATAGTTCAGTTTTATTTTCTATAAGTAAGCCCGTGATAATGTTTGGAGAAATGTCCCCTATTTATAAATAAATATTGTTAAGAGTGCGTGTCACAACACAACGTAAATATAGAAAAAAACAAACAAAAATAAAACGAGTTAAAAAAATCATGAAAGAACAATAATTATGACATCATTTATGTTGTTATTAACACCACGTATGTAACATTACAGTGCAGACATAATTATACAAAGGTGTGCAAACGATATCAGTTTCAGTTACAGTTTATAAGCAATCGGCAAAATATTTGCCTTTGGCCATTTACAAATACATAAAACTTATGGCAAAGACAATCATATACATATATACAAATACAATTTCTATTTAAACTAATTTCATATACATATAACAAAGAACACAACAGAATATTACATAACGATCAGAGAATAGTTAGGTTTTTAAGAGCAGTTTGTCTTAAACAGAGAGATTCTTTAATATATTTTGCAAGATTATACATACATTTTTTACTTTTTGTTGACATTAATTAAATGAATTTTTGAACATTAGGCCATGAACAATTTTCCAATATATTTTGCTCTTATACATCTATACTTTGTGCAACATAAAATAAAATGATATTCCGATTCAACAGCATTTTGATTACATAATTTGCACAATCTATTGTCTCTTTCTATGTTATAATATCTTCCTACTTCTATCTCTAGACTATGGGAACATAATCGTATACTGTCAATAATTTTCGTAACTTGACATTAGTTATTACATCTAAATATTTTTCAAAACAAAATTCGGTTTTATATTCGCAATAATTATCAAGTTTTGACATTGCATTAATACTCTCATGTCATTCCTGTACAAATTGATCTCTTATTCTTGATTTCAACAAACTATAATAGTACACGTTATGATCGAAAAATAATCTGATATGTGCATAGCCTAGATGATAAACAATGGAATTTTATTCTTCTTGCCCAACAATGCGTATTGACATTATCGCATAGATCATTATAGATGTGATATATAGGTAAATCGTTATTTTTCATCATTTTCAACCAAAATTTAACAGCTCTTTCTTAACAAATAACAGATAGAGGTACTCGACCAAGTTCCCCATACACTGCATATGTAGGAGTTTGCTTCTTAACACCAAGTAAATACTTATAAAAACGTATATGCAATTTGTCTTCCTCTTTATAATTATAAACACCCCATACTTCACAACCATATGTTAATATAGGCACAATCATAGAGTCAAACAGAGATAACTTTGTACTAATATCAAAACTAACCTTATCAAAGACATTCAAAAGGTTATTATAAGCTCTAAGGGCTTGTTCATTTAGTGCTCTAACTGCATTTTGCATATTACCAGTATATGTAAATTTAATTCCAAGATAAACAAAATTGTCAACAATTTCGATTTTTTCATTATCTATATAAAAGTCAGGATATACATTTTGCTTCTTTTTTTCAAAAACACATATTTTGGTTTTACTAATATTAATTTTTAAACCCCATTTAACAGAATAATGATGTACAGCATCTATTTGTGACTGAAGACTATTTGGATCTGTGGTAAACAAAACAATATCATCCGCAAATAAGATCATATACATAGACAAAAGTTCAAAATCCTTTTCAGTTAATGCATCAAAGTTCAAATTTTCAACAATATCATTCACGAACAGAATAAAAAGTAGAGGCGACAACGGCTCTCCTTGTTTCAAGCCTAATGTTACATTGAAAAAGTCAGACATTTTCATAGAACTTGATATTTTTACACATGCTTGGACGTCTAAATATATACATTTAATCATATTTGTCATTTTACAGCTTATTCCAGATTGAAGCAATTTAGTCCATAATGCATCCCTATTTACAGAATCGAAGGCCCTCTGGTAGTCAATAAAAATACACCATAATTTTGACTTTTGAGCTAAAACTTTCTGTATGATCCAGTGCAATAAGAAAATGGCATCAGATGTAGAGCGTTTATCTCTAAAACCATATTGACTATTGTTAAAAACATGTTCTTGTTCACACCAGCTATTAATGCGATTTCTTAATATTAACGAAAATATTTTACCCATAACATTTAATAAAGTAATACCTCTATAGTTAGCAGGTACAGTTGAATCACCTTTCTTATATATTGGAATAATAACTCCTTTAGACAATGCCTCAGGATATATACAGTTATCATATATGTAATTAAATATTTTACATAAAAAGGAGATATAATATTATTAGCATTATCCATTATCCATTATAAACGAGCACAACCAGGTTGCGCAATTATTAAATTTTCAATCGCTGTTTGAAATGAAAATAATTAGGTGTTTAGGGACCGGATACAAATTGAAAGCTTATATGATTTTGCCAAAAGGTGGAGAAGTGTGGCGCGTCGAGCAGTATTTGCCGTATAGCTTAAATGTGTTTGTGTGTGTGTATGTTCTTACTGGATAATCTCACAGTTTGAATTGCAACTTGCTTAAGGATGCAGATTATGTAAAATAATAGCATTGCTTTATAAATAAATGCATACAAATGATATACATTAAAAATTACTATTGATAAAAGATTTGAACTCACATCTAAAAACTTAAGAGTGTTTTATTGCCTATAATTATGTCCCGTCGAAACGTCTGTATGATTACAATTCTCTGATTATCGAGGATAGGTTTCAGTTTTTTGTACACTTCATACATATTCATACGAATCGACCGTTTTGCGGCAAATTACCCCCTATGTATCCGATCATTTATGTGGAGTAACCTCAGGGGATATTGATATGATATGTTCTGATATTAGTACCGACCTTTTCATATTCTGTGGAAAACAGTTTATTTCCATATCAGCGATGATTGTCTGCCAAGTAACAAAATCGTAAACAATTGCAAATATGTTTACTTTTTGTTGAAATTAATCCTGATTAAAAAGCAATAAGTGAATAATAAAAAAGATATATGTTAAAAATTCACTCCCCGAACTTTACACTGCAATTGTTACATATGGATAATATTGATGTCGAACATCATTTGTTGTAATCGATGGGAATAATAACGTCTGTTGCAAAATAATTCTTCTCAAAGACGGTAAAACAATAATTGATATACAAACATTGTTTCAGTCGCTCAGTTTATTGTGTTGATTTGCTCTCTGGATGTTTTAACGATTACATAGATGTAAATAAAATAAGTTTCCTGGGTGGTTTTGTAAAAAATGTAATATTTACGAGGTTTACATTTTTTTAGAATAAAATATTTGTCTTTAATCCCGAGCGTTTCAAATACTCTGTTAAAACGTATATAAAGCGATATCAGAATCTTTGTATGATGCAGCCTAAGCTTTTATTACTTTTTTGCGTTGCAATGAATGTAAACGACTAAGCAAACGAATATGGAATGATTTATCCCGATTCCGTCAAAAGAATGATTAATGTTTTTCTATATAAAGTATTACCATATCAGTTATGATTGTCTGCAACGTATAGCAATCGTGATTTCTCTGCAATGAATCTACAATATTCAGTGCAGATAATTGCACGTGTGTTAACTTTTGTATTTTATTTATTTCTGATACAAATCCAACGAGTTGGTATACGTAGAAAAAAGTAGCTTGTGAAGTTAATGTCTTTTGCAATGTTCATGTAAAATTGAATGCACGCGTTGTATGTATTGATTTGCATGATAGTAAAACAGCTTATATGAAATCACACAAATGTGATGTCAAATCAGCCGATCTGTCTAATCATCAGTTAAAAAATTGACACTTTTTTGGTATTATTTTTTTTTTCAATCGTTTTGCTTATAACATATTCTGTTTAAAATACACAAAAAGAGTATATGTGCTCAACATGTTCCGATATTAGTTGCGGTACAAAGCAAACAAACTTAAACTCACCAAACTCTGCACTGCAATTATTATACAAGGATAATATTGATGTCGAGCATCGTCTATTGTACTCGATGGGAATAATAACGCCTGCTGCAAAACTATTCTTCTCAAAGATGGTGAAACAAAAATTGATTTGCAAACATTGTTTCAGTCACCCAGTGTATTGTGTTGATTTGCGCTCTGGATGTTTTATTGATTACATAGATGTAAATAAAATAAGTGTCATGGTGGTTTCGTAATAAAATGATATATTAACGAGGTTTACATTTCTCCAATAAAAGATTTGTTTTTAATCCCGAGCGTTTCAAATACCATGTTAAAGCGGGACTGTACGATTTTGAGATGTGTTAAATTGTAATATATTGATAATAATATGTTACAATAACACAAAATAGGCAAAAAAAAAAATACATTGAAGACGAATTTCATAAAATGCAGCAAAAACAAATTAGCGGCCCGAGCCGATTGTGACTAAGATATTTCGTACATTTTATCCTACAATAACCGAAGCATTCGTCTTTTTATTAGCATCGGAGAGTTACGGATAATTCCGGTATTAATCGTGATTTCCCGAACTACACAAAGAACTTTCTATACATGAGCCTATATACACTCTTTGTTGGTTTTGTGTCGTATTTTTTAGCGTTATCCGTCTTATCTGGTTTTTTCGTCTGCTAGATTTACGCTTGATTAAATCCATGGGCTGCGCCATTTTGAAACAAATCAACTACTCTGCGCACTCGTCAACAGTCGGCTTGATCCGTAAAACTAAATTTAGATTCACATCGTACATGCATGATATACATGCTGGCTTATTTGGCTTCCAGCCATTTAAGCTTTTAGATTTAAATATCTGGATTATTTCGCGTTTTTCGACACATGTTTTTCTTAACTTTTATTTTAATTTATATTGAAATATATGTATACTAATTTTTAACACATTTAAAAAAAAATCATAAATATTTGACAAAATCGTATAGTCCCGCTTTAACATGAATATAAATATAAAGCGATATCATAATCATTGGATGATGCAGCCTAAACTTTTACTACACTATTTACATTTCAATGAGTGTAAACGACTTAGCAAACTAATATGGGATGATTCATCCGTCACACAATGATTAAAGTATATTTATATAAAGTTTATAAATATGTCAGTTATACTTTTGTGGGCAACGTGCGATAAACAGGTCACAATCTGTATTCTTATTTTGCTGAAAAGTAAGCCATATCTTTGCGGACATCCGTAAAATCTGCACCAATTACTAATGTATATAATTATGAATGTTGATTATGTTCAATATATGTTTAGGGTTTCGTGTGTGGTTTTTCGCTTAAGTGCTTTAATGATGTTCTCTTTTCGCTTTACTACTCTGCTGATGTCTGAATACTGCACCAAATACCATGATAACTATTCCGCTGTTCTGGTTGTTATGCTATATTAAGATTTCTAATTTGTTAGACATTTAACACTTTAAGTTTTTCCCGAATCCGTGCAATTAAAAAAAGATGTTGTTAAACAGAACTAACGCGTCTGTTACATATATGTGAAAAGCGCCGAAGCTTGCGCATACTTTAAAACGGTTCTTATCTAGATAGTACAATTATAATGATTTTCTCAGATTGCGTCTGAAATGTTGGCAAGTATGTTAGTAAGATTTAAACGAAGTATATAATACGTTTGCCCATAATTCTCGTATCAAAAAAAGTATTCCAAATTTCCCAATAAAGGCTCAGCTGGGAATGAACCATTAGTTGAATAACTCACTTCATGGATTATCCAGACAACCATCGTATGTATTGCAATATTTTAGTGATCGTAACTTTACCAATCTCCTAGTTACACAAAAGGACACAATATTGTCTGAACATCATGGTTACTCGATTATTTTGGTATTGTACGGTTAATTTTATATTTAACGTCACATTTATCTATTTTATAATTGTATGACTAGGAGATATTAAATTACGCATATGCCACATATGTGTGTGACTATATTATTTTAGATTATAACTGTCTTAAAATGATTCTTAATGTTGTCAATAAAAGTCAATACAAACGCGTGTGTATTCGTGGAAAGCAATTAAAGTGTTATATGTTGTTTTAATTTTTATATCAGATGTGTGTATTTAATACTAAGTCTAATATTATAATTTAATTGATAATACGCTCTTACGGATACATATTAAAATAAAAATGAAATCACTACTGCGAATTCGTCCATACATTGTGAAAAGCATTCGATATATTAAATGTTTATTGAAACTTGTACATATACTGCAAAAGTACCTCACGACTACTTAAGAGAAAATGCTGAGTTTTACCAAGTTTTAGTCCTTACGAAACTAGAGCTTGTAACAATAGTCTAAAATACGTAGGGCGTAGTTTAATAACTATTGCATATGCACACATTCCTGTTATATGAAAACGAGTTAAAGTGTGAATTAGAAAGTGTGGGAGGAGTCCATCGTACGAGTTTGTGCCTACGAACAGACCTTTTTGTTAATAAGAAATTATAAACACGCTGTCGTTTAACTTCCGGACAAGATGTGGATGGCTTACAAGAATAAAATGCAATAAAATATTAGCAAGCCGGATTTGCCGTTGAGTTAAAGAATTTAAAACCTATGGTTAAATCCACTGTTTTTGTATCTTTTCTGAAATTAAATAAAACATTTCCTAGTGCACTTTGCAGTATAAATGAACACATTGAATATAAAGGCATACTTCAAAATCTTCATTATATCTCTAACTTGTGCTATTACAACAAATAACAGATATTTGGGTCAAAACGGAGATAATAACATCTTTGAGGGAAACAAATTCGCTCATTTCTGACAACGCCTATGCCTTAAGACGGCGTTGAAAATTCACACTATTCATATAAATTCATTATAACATACCATTTTCACGGCAAATTGTTCTCTCGGTTTCTGAAAATGTATATCCATTCTCCGTAGCGAATGTTAATATAATGTATTGTCTGTTTGGGATAAAAGTCTCTTGAAAAATATACTTTAATTCAATATCATCTTTGAACATCTAACAGTGAGCGAATATTGAAAATTTAAGAAATGCCTTTAAAATAGAGCAGGATAACGATTTTATTACAATTTCCTAAACATTATCGTATGTATGTAATTTATTGGTTCTTGTCAATGTGTTGTTTGGAGTCCAAAACACTAGATCCGAGTTATTCAACAAAAAACACCTCTGCCAAACATAGATTATATCGAGACAGATTATTTCAGTGTTACACACTTTGTCGTTGTTACAAATATATACATATATTTGACAGACAGCGTTAGTTCACCTTAAACTTATACTATAAGCGTTCCACAATACAAATATCGGATGATTTTCTTTGAACCGTTCATATACTTTAGTTTAAACATGTTATGCATAGACAGGCAAGTTTATAATTTTCTCGTTAACGGCGTGGTAATTTACAAAAGAGCGCACAGTTCTAGAACAAAAAGTGACTGAGCGCAATAACATAATTACGAGATACCAATCGGTCGTAATATAACTTTATGTGGTCATAACAACTCAATTTACTGACACACTCTTAGACTGGAGCTATCTCTTTAGGAATAACACATATCGTGATGTTGATCTAGGCATTGTATATAGGTTAAAGTCTAACCAAATGTCTTATTCTTAGAAATGTTCAGTGTTTTATGAACTTATCGATAATAACGAATCAGCTTTTTATGATTGATTTACATTCTTGTTTTACACTAGTAATTTGTACTATATCTACGATCCAGAAACATACATGTACGTAAGTAATTGCGTATTAACCGATGCTGATTTGTTTATTCGCGTTTTATGATTGGATTAACACTTTGAGTCGTTGTGTCTTATGAGCAGATATACACAGTATGTTATGAATTTTCAGATGTCTGTATTAACGATTGTTAGGCGAGGGCCTGTTCATGTATACAAGATGTCTTTATTAAAAATATCAATTAAATACACATTCATTGTTGATTACATTGAGTACAAGTTTCATGCTGTATATATCAAAAGCTACCTCATGGGGCATTGTATACCCTGTATTACTACTACTACCTGCGATGCTTGACAAATGTGAACAAATTTAAGATAATTTGATCTGAAAAACTGTTAACAAGAAGGCATTAAGCGGATACTCGGAATGATTTCATTTTATCGTGTCGCAAAAAAATAAGTAAATCCGTTTCTCTGGCGTATCTTTACCATTGAGTAATTCACTTGTAATGCAATCGAATTAAAATTCTATTTTTATGATTGTACTTTATAGTTTTTTAAATTAAAAGTACGATGCTATGAGGTTAATGTTTATTAACAATTGATTTTATGTGATTAATGATGGGCTAAGTTTTCAATTAGGCTAGCCATCAACCGGTTTTAACCACTTATGCTTTACATCGACCTTTCCAGGGCAGTGGCCGCAGCTTTAATCATGCTTTAATGTTAAATGATGCGTTGTATTATCCTGTGTTGACCACATGCCTTTAATAACAAACTTGATGACAATACTTTGCCTGATGATAATGTTTCTGTAGTTCAATTATTCTTTTATATGAGAGCGTTTAGGATTAAAGTCAAATGACATATGCGATTGTTATTACATGATACAAATAGTAGAACATAAAATGTTGCAATAGCGTAACAACAATTATGAAATTTATTGTTCGGGTATACCATCTCAGATCAATTTTTATGTCATATGCCACTACCATAGCTACGATAGCTACGGATTATTTTGTTTACAATATGAAGCAGACGTTGCTATTCCCTTATGTATACTAAACGTTGTGCTTTGTAGAATAATCGATTTACTGCGGTATGTTAACGTGACTTTCTATATACGATACACACTAAGCTTTGTTTAAACTATTTTGCTTTCTTGGAAAGTAAGGTTAAAAATTCGATTTTAAAATAAAAGTTGGGCTTATATATATGTGGTGTGTTCTGAGAAAACTGGGCAAAATGCTTGTGCGTAAATTGTCATCCCAGATTAGCCTGTGAAGTCCGCACAGGCTAATCAGGGACGACAATTTTCGCTTTTATGGAATGTTTCGTTTAAATGATGTATCTTCTTAGCGAAAATCCAGTTTAGGCGGAAAGTGTCGTCCCAGATTAGCCTGTGCGGACTGCACAGGCTAATCTGGGATGACAATTTACGCACAAGAATTTTGCCCAGTTTTCTCAGGACACGCCACATATATAGAAATTCATTAAATCTTACGTTGCCTATAAAATATTTTCCGGTAATGTTTACTTTAAGGTAATCTAACAAATGTATTTATAGTCTTTACAGAAATTATTCACGTTTATTTTTTGATTTCAATGTGTAAATACAATTAACACATTGACAACATATACCCAACGGGCATAAACACATGTTGAACTTGTCCGTAATCTGAACGGTTTTTTTAGTTTTGTTTAGGTCTATTGTCGTTCTTGACACAAAATTTAAAAAAAACGAAAGAAAGTAGGCTAAGTCTTTATTTGCTATCTCAATGTAATTATAATACAATGTGACAGAACAGGATTCGTGTTTGAGATCATTGTTCGATCGAACAAATGTCTAAATTAAATAATCGTGCAATCTCGTCAACACAAAGATTCATGTGAGCAATTTGTAAAATGTGTAAAATATATCGGGCATTGAATGAAACAACTAATTGTATTCCTGAGGGCGTTGGAAATGATGTCACATGAGTTTCTGGTTCGATTACTATTTCTGGGAGTGATTTTGTGCTGGTATTGTAAGGCAAAACACGTTTGTTTTGGGGTTTTTTAAATTCTCAGTCGTGTATACCAGTGTGTAGATAATAAGGTGCAGTTCCTTTTAAATTCAACAATTAAACAAATTGATCGCTAAATACGCACATTCGAAGATTTGCATTTATGAAACTGTTACCTGTTTATGTTGATTTTAATTCAACATATAACATCCTGATATATATAAAACACAAACAACATGAAAAGTATAACGACTGAATACTGTAAATCATGTCTGTTTAACTTTGATTGCATACCTCGTTTTCCAATGTTTCTAAGTTTCCGACGACGGACATTGTCATTTTGACTTATTCAAGACGGTCAACATGTACGACCGTTTTCACGGTATATTTCTCTTTTGGTATTCGAGCAAGTATTCCACGTTCGTGGAGGATCTATTGATATGAATTATTGTGTGATGATGATAAAAGGTGATTTAATACGACACAAATATGAATATTATCATTGAAATAACATTTGTCTGAATCTCAATCAAAATATGTTTTCAGTTCATTTTCCATGAAACACTTGACTCAATGACTCCAAATCACCTAAACACCTACCGTGCTAATTGTAGTTTTCATTATATTAACAAACGAATGTTCTAGGATCAATTACTGTAAATCGTAAAATACGGGTAACGGTGACGCATTGAAACAGATGAGCAGGTACGATTTATTGAACAATTCAAAGACTGGTATCATCCCCTTTGTAATTCAGTGTCTTATAATGTTATATTTATGTGTTTTTGTAGTATCTGATACCAAATTTATTGTCAATCCAAATGTTAAACGTTCCTTTTCTGGGAAGACAGCAATACATATTAAATAAGTGTCATTTGCTCTTGGAATTTAGTACTAAACACTAACAAATAAATGGTCGTTGTCTTGTTTTTCTTGGAAAAGAAAAGAAACAGTGCACAAGTATAGGAGTCGAACATGGCCCGTATTCCCCAGGAGGATCTTACACTTCAGCGCAAAGAATACATTTATATTATATTTCAAATACAGCTTGTTTAATTGTACAAATTCAGACCAAGCGTCAGGAAAATGCTTTGCATTGACCTTTCCAAGCGGAGACAACAGCCTCAATCATTCTTTATTGTTTAATGTTGGGTTTATATGTTTATATCATAATGCTGCTCCCATAGCTACTATAACTACTTGTTATTTTGTTTTAAATATGACGTAGACGTTGTTAGTCCCTATTGTATACTAAACGTGTTTTTTTGTTGAATAACTCATTTATTTAAAAATAACCTTTCTCTCTTCGAAAACCACTTAGCTTCGTTTCAATTATGTTGCTATGTTGAACAAAAATGTTATATAAATTCATGGAATCGTACGTTGCCAATTAAAGTAACTATTCTGGTGATTTTAACCGTATGGTAATAGGGCCAATATGTTATTGCGACTGTACAAACAATATTCTCGCATATAAGAAATATCAATATGTGATTACAATAATCCATAAAAAAAATCCAATACCTGCACGCACTACCAACCTACAGAACATGCAATACCCGAAATGCAAAAGAACTTCAATAGTGGAACTATTTTTTGATCTACCTACTTTTATGCATAAGTGAGTCCTGACCCGAACGTTTCTCTAAGTGCGGTCGTGAACATGCCATGCTCATTGCGAATCCATATATGTGTTCCGCTGTATTACCTCGATCTCTTTAGGAGCTTGCTTCATTATTCAACGAACGTCCACAATAAAGTCTCCAATGATCCTCTATTACTGCAGAAAGATGACAATGTCTGACAATTTCAGCAATCAGAAAGTGAAGAGTTGTCATGCTACTGGATATTATTTTGGCAAATTGTTTTTCATTTTCTAGTAAAGATCTATACTTGTTCTCATACTGACGCATGATCGACATTGAACCACAAAACATATATGCAATATTCAGTATCATGTTTAAGATAAGACATTGTAATTTGTTTGCGAATAATACTTTGCAAAAGAAGAACATAAAATAATTGGTTTCTCAAAGTATAATGAAATAAGTGAAAGATATAAAATTGTTTTAGAATGATAAAACATTACCTGTACAAATCAATCAACAACATCATCATTATTCTCGTCATCATCAGCCTCCGTTATTAGTCGCAAACAACCTATTTGCGTGTTCTTTGACGTTTCGTGTACTCATATATAACGCGTTTGTGCCAGCTAATTTTGCGGTAATTGCTTAAAATACTCGCTTTCAATCCTTAGAAGAAAGAGTACCAGAGACAAATCCATTTCAATCCTACCTTGCGGATAAATATGGCAAATAATTCGACAATTGATGGCGTTTCATCGAGTATTCGCCGAAGTGTGTATCAACAGAATGTCTCTTAAACATTTTTATGTTTAGATTTGACAATGAGCAAACTTTATGATTTTATCGTATTCGCGAGAGAAAACGAGAACCGGTAAATCAATCTTCAGTCAATATGCAGACCGTCTTTTGGGAAACAAGTGTTATATCTTAGTACAGACGTAAAATATTAAATTGGGGCGAAATGTGGTTCTTCATTACCGGTTCTTTTCTCTATGTATTTAAGCTCAATAGAGCACGAAGAGCTTATGCTGAGCTATTGTTGCCAGTCTATGTACGTTGTCCGGCGTCGTACGTCGACAGTTGTATGTCGTTTGTCCTTAACTTATAGCTCGTTATCGCTCTAGAGGCCACATTTGCATCCAATCTTTAAGACACTTGGTCAAAAAATTTATCTTGACAATACCTAGACCGAGTTTGCATCTGGGTCACATTCGTCTCAATACTAGGTCTTTATCTTAACAAAACCTTGTTTCCACTCTACATTCATCATATAATGAATGACTCTGTCTTAATGAAGCTTGGTCAAATTGTATATGAAGAAAATATATATTATTGTTTGAATCTTGTTTTTTTGGGGTCAAAATCTAGATTTCCATGTCATATATTCAATAATGTATGTGACTACAACGCACGTGAGCGCTTAATAACCATTGTAGCCCTTTTGTCTAATGTGGATATCGCACCCTTTTCGCAGTGTTATCTGTTCTCTAAAGAAATGTTTTTCCCAATCGCTTGATTTTTTAACCTTTGTAATTTTATAGGAATACTTAGTATGGTTCTATTTCCATACATTTGCTTGCTTTAATCTGAATCAATGTCTTTGAAAAACTGTTTTATTATATAATCAGATGATTTAGTTGTTGCAGCATTTTGCTACTTATACATTTCCGTAATGCCAGTTGCGTTTCTTAAAAGCAAGCACAGTTAATCCAATTGCAATTATTTGCAATGCAAGACGAACCCGATACCACGTTTGACTCGTGTTTCCACAATATCCTTTCCCGCCTCTTCGCTCATTAACTCGATGTCTGGTCGGATGAGAAGCGAGCGCATTGCCTCATTTGCTTAATGGCGTCATTGAGGCGTGTGGGCTCAAATGGCAAAAGCGGTACTGAATCTCCACCGCAATTGACTTCTCTTCTTACAGATTTATTTTGGTCGCGTTCTTGCAGTGTCATATATGTTTCAGTAAAGAAAGAGCACAATACCAGTACACGTTAAGTAGTTTCAGAGGAAAATCACTTTGTCAATTATATAGCAATGTTATAATTATAGACTTAAAAACTCAAAACATGGAAAGCAGAAAATACTGTTTATAGAGAGACAACTGCTGTATGCGCTGAATATCTATATAATGGATACCCTCTCGATTGAAAAACATATTTATTTAACAACACAACTAAAACTCTCTTAAGCATGTCGAGTTATTATTGTTGACAATTGTTTACCATGACTACATTAACAATAATGTACTGAGTATTTAATGTCTGGTTAATTGAAATAATTGAAATTTTCATACTTATTGTTTATTCTCAAATGAGTAAGCTTTTACATAGTACAAATAAAATAATCCAAAGCATATTAAATTATGTTTGAGACTTTTTGTTTTAATTGAAGGTCCTTTGTACTGTAAAAAGAACAACAAATTTGTTGTTACCAGAAATGTGTTCGTAACATTCCACTTTGTCTGAAAAATTCATTCATGTCGAAAACATTTACAGAAAATATCAAGTTTTCCCGTTTATTGCAATGTTTCATCACTGTTTTTAGTGTTTCGCCGTATTTTCGAGAGATAGTTTATAAAGATAGTTTATTTGTTATACGGCCACCGGCCCTTGCATAAACATACAGAACAGAACAGAACAGAATGGTTTATTAAGACTTAAGCATTACAAGCTCATCGTCATTCAAATACATATACAATTACAGCATGAAGTAAATACAAAATAAACAAAATATACATCATTAAAAAAAATAAAAAAATAAGATCAATTTACAATAAATGGATTGAATGATTTCGTGTTTTCGTTAGAATGTTATTACACTTATTACACTTATTGGAACCAACTTTCAGTTGTTTTGTTTGTTTTAAAAGAAAAAAACACCAAAAAAACATTAATATGAAGGACAGATATAATAGAATAAATCCAACATAGACACATGAGAAATGCATATAGGTATAGTATCAATGTGAACACATATAAATCAATAATGGTACAAAAAAAAACAAGTGTTTAAGTCAACAACAGTTTACGTCTTTCGAAGGCATAGGAAATATACATGGCAATATTACGAATAATGTTTTCATCACGCGAGGTCATAGCGTTATCAAATGTGTTGATTGTTGGCTGATTGTAAATCCAGGAAGGAATTTACCTTTCACGAAGATCCTCATACAAAGAACATACAAGTAAGAAATGATATTCGTTTTCAATACAAGTCTTGCACAAAGGACATAACCTTTCGTTGCGTTCTAGATTTAAATATCGCCCATGTTCAATCATGAGTTGATGTGATTATGTTCTGAAGCGGACATATGCATTTCTAAATTTTCGAATTAAAAGGACGTTAAGGTCCTTTTCCCGTTCAAAATCGGTTTTAAAACCGGTAAAGGTTATCAATCGCAGTTTCATTGCAAGATTGTGACTACGACTGTTAAAATATATCTTTCAAGCGTTGAAAATAATGGAACAAAAAAACGTTTTCATTAACAATACCTTGTTCATTTCAGACATACCCAAATCCTACAGAAAATAAATGTTCACGTTATGATGAGACCCAGTTTTTATTACCTAAACCATCATACACTTTTAACATTTCGTAACATTTTTTTACATTCCTAGTATTTGGCGTGTTTAACAAACGCAACCAAAATTTAATGACACGTTTACATGTAAAAATATATAAAGGATATCTTCCACAATCGCCAATTAAAGCCATATGATATGTATGTAATGGTGCTGACATAAATCTCTTACAAGCATATATACGAACACGTTTGACAACATCAAATCATCAAATGATTTTAGTACCCAAAGCTCTGAGCCGTAGAATAAGACAGGCATAACCATGGCATCAATTAGATTGAAATTACAGTTACATTTCATAGACATATATTTATACAAAGAAGATATCAGCGATACAAATACACGTTTTGCTTTACAGCCATATTTTCTGACATTTTATACATTGACGAAGTTGATGAATAAATATACGCCTACATAACTGAACCAGTTAACACATTCTAACTTTTCATCGGCATAATACCAATTTTCCCTTGAGGATAACCTTCCCCCGTTTTTAAAAACGACTATTTTAGTTTTTTGAACATTTATTTCGAGTTTATATTTAATGCAATATTCGTGTAAATAATTTAATTTTTGTTGTAGTCCAGAAAAAACGTATGAAATGCTTCAAAGGACAAGCTGAATTCTTCTTCGATGTATTGTTGTTGTGACTCAGCTTTTGAGACAATATCTTTTCCCTCGGTTTTCACACATGCATGCTTGGTTTTATGCTGTGCGTGTTCAACTGTTCTTGAAGTCTTTTCTTACTCGCAAATGACATTGGGAACGTCGTACATTTACATAAATTGGGCTGTTTACGTTCGCTGTGTAATTTGCTGTGGTATTTGAAACATTGTGAGCTCCAATACGTTTTTCATTTCTTCATACTGATAATTTATTCGCACGAACAAAAAAAATGTATTCTTTGAAAGAGTATTTTATTCTTATTTACGTCAATGGATGTTGATAGAGCAGCAAAGTATTCTTTCATGAGCCTTCTCAACACGGATCGTATGTATGCAATAGAAATGTTACATAAATAGCAATAATTCAAATGAAAACTACATTGACAAGTTAAGTAATCCATCCATCATAATGTTGACCTGTATGAACCTTGTCGAATGCGGTGAAATAACAAACCAGACAACAAGACAACACAAACAAACACATATAGGCACACTTAACGTGTATAAGGAAAAAAGTAATGACAGCTTCTATGAGTATCGCCTTGCATTATGATATGGATCTATAATATAATCATACATTGATGTGTATTAAACGTTAATATTATCAACATAGTTACATACGGCAATAAAGGGTATACAGTCTCTAATCTGTCATTCAATTGATACTTCTGTTCATATACAGATTTATGCTTCGGGACACTTGTACTGAAGTCCTTCAGTATTTGTTTGGTTTCTTGGTAGCCGTAGTTTAGCTATAGCAGAATTTAAGACGCTGGTCATGAACAGTTTGTCTTTTAAAATATTGGGCTAAACAAAGAAATGTTTGTTTATTTATATTGAAGTCGGCAGTGTCGCGTATTGTCACTGCCTTAAATTGATTGTGACACCGAACGTTGCTTCCAAATTTTAAGTCCTTGATCCTTTTCAACTTTTTAAACATATATAACAATTTCAGTTTATAAAAAAGGTACACAGATATTTAAGTGGAACGTTTTTACTTCAAGAGCTGGCTATTTAACTCTGGCTGTTTACCGACACATGTATGACCATTTTAAAGGTTGTAATTACACATTCGAAGTACAAGGCATTTGTTCTATAGAACAAAATACGAGCCCTTGACATTGGAAAATAATCCCTCTGCCGTGTCGCATTCGTCAAAATGTAACACCAACGTCGAACCGTTTGGCGGGTGTTATTATGCTTATTGAAATATAATGATAATACTTTTAGTATTATGGTTTCTTTCTTCTCCATTCATTATATAAAAGTGAAAAATAAAAATCATGCTGTTTGTTTTAAATGTTATCGGCAATTTAAGGACAATTTAAAAAAAAAGAAAAAAAAGACAATACAAATAAGTGCATTCCATTAATGAAAGAAAAAAAAATCATTTGAAAATATACAATATAAAAAACGTCGTCCTGAATACGAACCATGTCCACCTTTGTGAAAGTGTCACTATAAAGATTTACGAAAATGAGTAGACACTCCGAAAAAAGAACATCTATGAAACAAAATGTTACTACGGTCCATAAGACTACCCAAGCCTAAATGTCCTGATTAAAATTGATTAATATTGAAAATAACATAATTCAGATAATCACTGTTTTTAATAATTCTTAAAATGATTTTAAAATGGTTATGTTATTTATGTTATATTTCAGTACAGCTGTTTTACTTTTGTTAAGTTTTATATCACCAGTCAAGGTATAAATACGACGAGACTCGTCTTACGTAAAGTTTTTTTCTGATGGAAAGGTACTTAGTAGTGTCTGTTACCGGTTATGCTGTGCAAACGACATGGTATCTTTGCGCATCCCACACGTATAAAGGTAATTTTATGGAGCCATGCTACTATCAACACCTTCAGTCATTAAGGCAATTAGCACATGCTAATGATACTTGCTCATGTCCGAGGATATTCTAGTCATATTGTCAAAATTGTTTACATTGTAAACCTTCGCCGTCTTGTTACACTGGATGCATGTTCGGTATAATACTGTGATGTATTACCGATAACGAATCGTTGCCTTGTGTTATTGTTAGCCATTAATCGTCTTGTATCTACAGATCAAATAGCAATACTTAAGCATGTTTGCTTTAATCAATGTCCTTGTAGTTGACTGATACCAGATATCAATAACTAGATCTATCTACAATTTTATTTGACAATGTTCTTAAATTATGTTTTACAGGCCACATTTACAAAGGCAAACGGCTTATTGATCAGTTGCAATTTGCAAGTAAGTGTGCGTTTGATTACTCACACAGTCCGTTATTAAATAGGGATATACAATGACAACTCGTGTCAGAGCCTATACATATCAGACAAAACATAACATCAAGAAGTCATGACTTCTGTTGAAGCTGCCATGTGTTATATGTGTATTTTTAATAAGAAACACGTGACTACAGTCTCCATTTAGTAACATTGTTTATTGGTGTCTTTATTGTATCTACTTTAAGGAAACTCATACGCAATATATTTACTTTTTTCTTTGCATATCCTAAAATGTGCAATATCACATTTTGGGAACTGCCAACAAACATAATAACGTATATATAATCATGAAACAAAGCACTTCGGACAAGTTTACTCTATAGCAATTTCATTGTAAGCGCCAGTCAGAGGTTTTGTTTCAGAGTATTTCAACTTGCTATCATAAATACAACAAAATTATCTAGTAAACATTCTTACCTGAACGTTTGCCGTTCATACGACGCATAATATGTAACAGTTAGTGAAGTGTTTTGGTAAGATTTGATTCAAATGATTCAATCACGGATTTCAAAAAGCCTAACAAATGTTTTTTTGAAGACAATATAAAGTACTTAAAGTGTTGTTATGCATTCACAATTCGAAATTGCCGTCCTGTTAAATGTAAATTAAAAGTAAAAGGTAAGACTTTGGAAAACTGAAATAGTTCATATAAGGACAAATCAGAATTCTATGTTATGAATTTTCTTTTTTTAAACGACTGCCTAGACTGCTGCGTTCACTGGAATTGCTATTTTTGTACAGTAAAATATCATGAGTGCATTTCCAAACAGTAGTTTTGTAACAATACTTTCGTTTTAGTCTTTCTAGTCACACGAAATCAATAGGACCCACAATTATTTAACGAACTTGTCATATCGTGTTTTATGAGACACCATTGTAAAGGAAAGCCGTTTGTCAGAAGACGATTATGTGATCTTTGGTCCATTACTTGATCATCTCGCGTTGCTTAATTGAATCGGGTAATTGATCGCGATAGAAAATGGAAGCCGATTGATAAGTTGGACAAGACATTTACTCATTACCCCGTCTATAGATTAAGGCAGAGTGCAATAAATCAAACCAAACCTGAAGTAATTACTTTACAGCAATCTCAGTAAAATATAGAACGATGATGTGCAACGAGTGTTCTGTCATTTCCAATAAAGAAGAAATTGAAACCATTCCCGTATGTTCCAAATAATTTTAACTGTGTTATCTGACAGCATGCAAAACAACATTTATTTAGACAAATACAAACATACAAATTAACGCACAACTTATGTATATACGCATTCAATCTGTCAAATGATTATCGTTTGATAACCTTTGTCTTTCACATTTCGATCTGCAATATTGAAACATGTGACACACACAACCATTCTACTTGTTTCTATTTTGATTCACGTGTATGTTTGTATGAAGCCACGTAACTGGCATGCGATTGCTTACCGAAAACATCGCCAGCGATGTTTTGCCTCGACCTACTTGAAGCGAACTGCATGTCAAAGTGTAGAACCTTATTTAAAAAAAGTAAATTGCAATTTGTTTTTATAATGCAGATAACACAAATTTAAAAAAATGAGAGAAACTATTAGTTGCCTATTATAGTTGGTGTATGCTGCACACTATTTTTTGTGAAAAAAAGGTCATACTAAGATATATGCCCCACATTGTATCATGCGTAAGAGATGCTTTATTTAAAAAATAAATAAACAAATATTTAATTTAATTTAAGACGATAAATTTCACTTACAGTCTTACAGTTATTACATCACAGCGAATAACATTTCTCATGGAAATTGTAAACGTTGTTATGCAACACAAAAACTAACAAAAATACCAATATAACACTGTTTTAATAAAAGTAAAATTGCAATTTGTTTTCATTATGCGGATAACACAAATTTAAAAAAAAAAGAAAAACTATAAGTTGCCTATTAAAGTTGGTGTATGCTTCACACTATTTTTGTAGAAAAAGGTCAAACTAAGATATATGACCCATATTGTATCATGCGTGAGAGATGCTTTATTTAAGAAATAAACAAATATTTAATTTAATTTAAGACGATAAATTTCACTTACAGTCTAACAGTTATTACATCACAGCGAATAACATTTCTCGTGGAAATTGTAAACGTTGTTATGCAACACAAAAACTAACAAAAATACCAATATAACACTGTTTAATAAGTCGGGTTTGTTCTCAACGGTATATCCTAATCGTCGGATAAAACCAGGGGTATCATTTATCGGCGAGAAACAACAGTTTAACCATGAATGTAAAACAATGAAACACATGAACCTATCAATTATATTGCTTGTCATTTAAAAACCTTGTACTATTCTTTCATTCACGTGGAGCATATAATGGTTCCTGGTCAAATATGCAGCAATATTTGCTGCATGTCATCTTCGACTACGACTATGACTCGGTGAAATCCTTTATTTATGTACTTTCGATGTTTGTGTTTTAATCCAGTGGTTTTCCTATACACTGTATGTAAGTTCTGTTAAATAAATTTGCGTTAAGTATGAACATATATGGTGAATTTAGTTTGATAGTTAAAATAATCTATACAATTATGTATGTCGCTTAAGTTTTCTTTAGATCTGTCAATAGTTTAGACCTTTCTGAGAGATGAATACTATTTATGACTTGACCAGAAGTTGTTATTTCATTTGTCTTATTTATTTAATAACGTGTATCAATTCCAATATAACATATTGCAAACGTTTCTTCTATGGTTTACACTCTTCTAGGTAAGCATTTTTGTTACTCTGTCTCGGCTAGCTCATTCTCTTGTTTTAATTAAATTGCATATACTCGTTTCAAAGTACGTTACAACGTAGTTTACTGTTTTATAATGCCGCATTAACGCGTTATGAGTAAATATATATTTAGATGTAACTAAACCCACTGTGTAATTTAATATTGCAATGATTTTAATTGAAAAATAAAATATGTGTAACGACATGAATTGGCAATGTTTTAAATAAACAAATTCTAGTTAGTGACACAAGTATTTTCATGAGATTGTTGACGCGTTAATAAGCAGTTTGCTTGAAATTCAAGTAATAGTGCGTAATTACGCATACATAATGTTCAATCCCCTATCGGTACCGCTATCATTGGAAAGAAAGTTGATGGTCACTTATCATTTAAAGCGTCTTATCTCCAAAATAACACAATGACAGACGATCAATTTGCTCGAGACAGACCGAGGATTGTCGACAATTTAGAAGGCTTGATTGCTTAATGTAGTGTATTTAAAAATATGTTCAAATGCATTTGGTTAGCATTCGTTTCGAAAACAGCATAATCGTATCATAAATGAACGATGATTGAATTGGTAACACGTATTAATTTGAAGTGTTAAATCAAGTACGATTGACGATTCATTACTTTCTGTGATTTATATATACCTGCTAAGAAAAGGTCGATGAACACCTGTGATTGGTATAAACAGTTTTGTAGTAGCTTTCTTTGTTGTTTGTCAATTGAAACAACATAGTTATGTTGATGTTTGGATGTATCCAGAGTCAGTAAATTCAAATGTATTTATTCCTATATTTAGAACTAGACTTATTGATATGTACATAGTTTGTGCCGTAATGATTTAAATGTAAAAAGTTCATTAACTTAATACAAAGAATTGAAATATCGATTTGAATTATCTGATTACCTTAACATAATCCAAAACTTTAATTTAAGAAAAAACATATCAAAATTAATACTTTCGTCCCATATGTTAAAATTTCAATCTGGGAGACATAAAAATATTGCTAAAAACGAACGTAAATGTAGTATATGTAGCTCAAATGATATCGCAGATTAGTATCATTTTGTAATTGTATGTCCTCTTTATACCGATATTAGAAAAATATATATCGTCAAATTCTATTATAACCGACCAAGTATGCATACATTTATAATTTTGTTAAAAAATACTAACACTAAAATTCTAGCTAAACTCGCGATATATTGTAAAAATGCTTTTACAATAAGAACTGAGGCATTGAATGCACATGTTGAGTAATATAATGGCCTTACTATATATTTCAAACATTGTTAAATACCATTTTGGTCACTTTCGCATAACTACGCATATGCTTATTGTTATTATATTGTCAATTGTTTATGTATAACGATGAACTGGACTTGTTCAAGTTATATGAATAAACTTTCTGTTATGTTCTGAAGATGGTGAGAAAAAAGATACTGACTATTGTACTTATGATCTTTTGAATGAATGAAATCGGTCACTGAACGTTTCTTACTTGAGTGGATCAGAACTCCATGTCAATTGCCTTTTTTATATATGTGTACGCTTAACATTTTTAGGAGTCTACTACGTTATGCAAAGCACGTCTTCAATGGCGATAAATGATCCGTCATTATAACACCAAGATGAAAATTTCGGACAATGTCAACAATCATCTGGTGAGATGTCACGCCAATATATATTACTTTGTCAATTTATTTGATTGTGTTCTTCTCAAATATCTTTGCTTGTTTCCACGCTGACTTACGAACGTCTTCGGCCAAATGATAAGATTGATACTGAGTATCAAATAAGATGCTGGTAAATTTGTATTTGTTTGCGAATATCACAACTATAGCAATCATCAAGTTTTGTGTCCAGAAACATTACCGAGAGAGAATGTTTTGTAAACGACTGAAGTGTAGCATTCTTCTATGTAGTTCAATCGACAATTTTCCTAAACAATACAGGACAATACAAACAAACAAGAACTTATAAATAAAAACAATTTCAAAGCGTTTGTCCCCATCTGGAAATGGTAAATGATACGAATTAAGATTTGTACCGACTTAATGACTTAATTAAAGAAAAAACTCTGGCAATTTTCCACGTTACTCTGATACAAATATTGCAGTTGTCAGTTACTGACGTAAGTGTGAGCACTACGTTTTAACAAACAAGCATTCCTAAATAAAAGTGCGACTACGTTGACTGACCGCCGAGATATGCCTGAACTACTATTGAAAAAAACATTTTTTTAACACGATTAGCGATATACCACAACATGTTTTGTCACATAACTCAGCATTTAATATGTTTGCAAAACTTAAAATAAAATACCTGAAATCGCGTTTAATAGAAATCCCTGATAACGAAATAGAAACAAAATCTTATTAAACAAAATGCATATTAATGATAACTATTGCAAAATTATGATGAATGTAATAGATTACACGGAAATCGGCTGCAATATTTTACATATGTTCAAAGAAAAATAGAATACACGGCGCTATTTGATTTTATAAGATATTATACATAGACTGATGAACAGAAATGATGCGTTGAAATGTCTTTGACGTGTTTACCCTACAGAAAGGCCGATAACACTATGGATATATTAAAAACTCACTGGGTACATATGTTGAATTGTCGGATATAATGTATAATTGTGGTTTGATGTTTAAGACACTGGAAAATGGCAGAACATATCGGCTGTAGGAGTTTTTTTTAAGTGTTTCCTGTATTACTATGGGTCCGTTTATGCGGCTTGCTATGTAATGTTATACCATGACGAACAACGTTTATTGCCCACAAGGGAAATACAACGTGTGATGCAATAACCTTCTTTCCAGCTTTGCTTATCAAACATTGATTTGCAAACTTTATTATTGCATACTGTTTCAGACGCTCATGTGAGTTCATTTAACTGTATGTAACATGTCAAATCACATGAATAGTTATTGTTATATTTTAAACCGATTGCATAAGTATTGTTCAATCTGATAACTATGATTTTAAAAGTAGTGAGAAAAACACTGAGCATAAACATCAATTTAACACATTAAAAGGGTTCTGCTTAAATTCTTGATTTCGTTATAGGTAAAAGTAACCGTCCATGACGTTTCGTTTTTTAAAGCAGATTGCGTGTGGTATATCGATACAAAATTAAATAATGTGACCAACATGCCACTTCGTCCTTTCATGAAACAAAAGTTTCCCATGGGGCTAATTTTCCATTGCAATTGAAGCTAGCCATTGATTGGAGATAATACGCATAGTATAATTATGAAACGTTGTAATTGAATATGATTGAATAAAAACGTATATTTTTTACATAATTGTAATGTCGTTTAGAATATGTGTATACTGATATTTCAATAAAAGGCATTTTTGTGTAGAAAACCACAAACGACATTATAAAAAAATATCTATACACGACAGCGAGATATACGAACATTTTTATCATGTGAAACATTTGAAGACGTTTGTTTTTTCCCGGATTGTGTACATTAAAGAAATATATATGTGTATATGGAAAAAGATTATAAACATGCCAAGCAAAGGCGTGCTTAAAGGTCATCTGTAACCCTAAAGAAATATAAAGAAACGACAATTGTCGACTATTGTCGAACAGGGATCAACGTTCGCTTGTGTTATTGGCCTAATTTAATTACTTGTACCGCGAGGAATATTTAAAATAAACGCACAGTCAATGGTAATTCTCTTTTTATCACAGCTTATTTGGAAACTAAACTTAATGAATTTTCATACAATTACATTGACATTCACTACTAAGTTAAATGCAGTGGATGTAAAAAATATGACGGCAATCTTTGGATTGTAATATTAAATTCATGAAAGGTAGCTTTTATGTAATAAATGAAATAGTAAAATATCAAGTCCTCGGTATCAAATGTTTTTGGACAAACAATATTAATCAATTCGGTATGGTCAAAGATCAAATGTTCGTTGAGTTTCAGACAAACACATTAACAACTAAACTTTTTGCGGAATTTGCTAACGTAGAGACATGTCTACTGGTAGTTAAGTTTTAGTGTGTATAAGTAAGCCTGTGACTATGTCTGGACAAATTTACACTATTGTTACAATAACTTGCTAAGCTGGCGTGATAAACCAAAACTATTCGTTTTAACAAAATTTCAACTTTAATACTTTATTTGGTATGGCCGTATGTCTATTATTTTAAGTGTTGACCATATCTTTATTAAACACTACTGTATTAATCAACTGCCTACTTATATAGCAATAACAAGTTAAAAACAATAGAAAAAAGTAATATAAAAGAGCAAGTATTGCGACAGCATTCATGTTGTTAGTCACACTGTTTATGTCACATTACATAACATACATAACAATAACGTGTGCATATGATATCCATAGTTAAAGAGGTCAGCGCAGTAACTCAACTTTACATCAATATCATCAAAAGGTAAATCTGTTGTTGACTATTGTATTGTAAGCCATGATAAATAATCGTCACTTGAACAGTTCACTGTAAAGAGAGTGTCTGACTTAAATAATGATGCTGAACTAATTCCCAATGTAGCATCTAGTTCTTTCCCTGATCACTCATTACTGCTGTGGAATATTATTTTAGATAAATTTTATTGAATCAGTAAAATTGTGAAGGCTCGCCTTGTGTCAAGTTTTAAAAAGTTTGATGTAACTAATGTGCCAAATGATTTTATGCTTGATAATGAAACTATGCAGATTGTAAATATTACTATATCTAAACTCGAGTGTAGTTTTAGAACACAGTCTGATGTTAATGATATCTATACTGATTCGTGTAATATAAACCAACATAATATGTCAAATATATTACCTTGTAAAATTGTGCAATTTGGTTGTAATAATAAAAAATGCGCCCAGGAAAACCGTGGTGGTCGGATAAATTGAAAACTTTATGGAACAATGTTTGTTTATCACAGAAGGAATGGCTTAAATGTGATATTACTAGCGATAAGAAATTGTTAAAGTCAAAATATATTGTTGAACGTAAGTTTTTTTATTGAGAGGTCCAGAGAGCTGAGCGTTTCCATTGGTATGCGTTACAATCACAGCTGCTAAATGAGTGTAATGTTGATTCGACTAATTTTTTGAAATCAATTGATACAATTGGGGTCAATTGCTCTACAAGTAACGATATACCAATGGAAGTCGTCACGTCAGATGGTTCTGTGTCTCGGGATTTAGATACCGTTCTAAATAGGTGGAAACATGACTTAAGCTCTCTTTTCCAAACATCAAAATCCTCACCACATCAACCAGAGAATGAAAATGAAACTAATCATCAAAATCTACATGATATGAATTTTAATAGTCACATTAGTATAGTTGATATTAGAAATGCATTGGTATCTGTTAATAGAGGTAAAGCTAATGGTATCGACAATGTTCCATTCGAAGTACTTAACAATGATACTTGTGTCGCTTTTCTTCATGCTTTATTTAATATATGTTTTTATAACGGTATTATTCCCTCTTTATGGGGTAAATGTATTATCAAACCTATTCCTAAATCCTCGTCATTAGATAAAAGAGACCCTTTGTCATATAGAGGAATCTTATTATCATCGTCAATGTATAAGGTTTATTGCAATGTTTTAAATAACAGGCTTAGTAAATTGTCTGAGGATAATATAAAAATTTGTGGTGAACAAAATGGATAAAGAAAGGGGAGAAGCACGACAGACCATATTTTATCTTTAACAAACATTATTGAAAGTCGTAAGAAGAAACAAAAAGATACTTTTGCGCTGTTATTGATTTAAAAAAGCATATGATATTATTAATAGAAAAGGTTTGTGTCATCGTCTTGAAAATATTGGTATTACGGGTAAAATGTTGAAAGCTATAAAGTCATTGTATTCAAATGTAAAATCATGTGTTCGATTAAATTCTTCTGAAACTGATTGGTTTGATGTAAACTGTGGACTTCGTCAAGGTTGTATCCTATCTCCTTTGATGTTTAATTTGTTCATAGATGCTCTGACATTGTATCTTAAGTCTAAAGACATTGGTATAACTTTAGACAATGAAAAGATATGTATAATGTTGTATGCCGATGATATTGCACTATTATCAGAAACTGCCGAAGATTTGCAGATGTTAATCAATGTTGTAAATAATTGGTGTAAGACTAATGATATGGTGGTAAATTGTAGTAAAAGCAATATTGTTCATTTTAGACCAAAATCTGCACCAAGTACATCGTATAAGTTTATGTGTGGTTTAAATTAACTTTCTGTAGTTGACAGGTTTACTTATTTGAGTGTTGTTTAACATGAAAATCTTGATATGAATATTACTGTTAAAGCTGTTGTCCAGAGTGCCAGTCGAGCCTTAGGCCTGTTGATTGCCTAATGCAGATCCGTTGGGGGTCTTCCATATCATGTATTCTCCAAACTTTATTATTCAGTTGTATGGCCTGTCATTAGCTACAGTGCACCTTTGTGGGGCTATAGGTCGTACTCTTGCATAGATGCTGTTCAACACCGGGCTAATCGTTTCTTCCTCGGGGTGGGTAAATATTCACCAAATGATGGAATTTCCAGTGAAATGGCATGGAAGCCACCAATAGTCCGACAGTGGAAAAGTGTCTCATTGTTTTGGTCGAGATTGGCATGTATGCATGGGTCGCGTTTCAACAAAAGAGTGGCTCTTTGGGCACACGTTGAATCAAACCGCTCATGTAAACATTGGATATACAATGTTACTTCTTATTTTATAGAAAATGATATGAATATGTACTGCAATTTAGAAATTCCTATACCAAGATCATTTGCTGTTAATATAGAAGCAATTACACATAAATGTTACATCAATAGCTGGCTTCGACGAGTTAATAACGATTTAGGTCCATCTGGCCGAGGACGCAATAAACTGAGGTTGTATAAATTGTTAAAGTCTAGTTATAATGTAGAAGATTATTGTACTCTTACTTTACCAGTATCTCATCGTTCTGCGTTTAGTAAATTTAGACTTGGCGTTGCACCCATTCGTTTTGAAACTGGGCGTTATGAAGGGCTTATAGAAGAAAATAGAACATGCCCATTTTGTTTAAGTCAAAATGTTGAAAATGAACTTCATGTTATACTTGAATGTCAAATATATAATGATTTAAGAGATAAATTACTCTCGAAGGCAATTATATGCAATTCTGAGTTTCCAAACTTATCAAAAATAGATCAATCGATTATGCTGTTCTCAAATAGAGACTTGATTAGACAATGTGCCAAAACCTGTCATGCAATTTTAGGAAGACGACATTTTTTACTATGTAAATACAGTCATATATGTTTAATTGTAATATAAAATGTAATTGTATGTAAATGTACAAAGTCAGTGCTAATCAGCTAATTTCTGATCTCATCAGGACTGATAGTAATATTTTTTAAAATCTATTTTACTAGCGCGCTATGCTCCAATTTACAGAAATCAGTGTCTTAACTTTTATTATTTTGTCGCAGTTTTTTTAAAGAAAGAGTAGCACTTATTTTCTTTCTCTTAGTATTGTAAATAGTGATAATAGAATGATATCATATATAACGCTATGCAAACTTTTGCAATATCTCTTATAGCTCAACACCATGAGCGGTTATATACATGTTTAAATGTGAATATGTTTTTCTGTTATAAATATGTAATGTATGTATATTAATGAGAATAAAGAATGAAACTCAATAATTAATTGTTCATCTGTTGAGTGAACTGCAAATATTGAAGCGTTTAGGGACCGGGTACTCACACATTGAAAGCTAACTTGATTAACATAAAAGACTGAAAATTGAGGCGCGTGGAGCACTATTTGACGAAAAGCTTAAATGTGTTAGTGTGTGTGTATGCTTTTTATTAAATAATCTTACATTTTGAATTGCAACTTGCTTTACGATGACGAATATGTAACAGTTTAAGATGCTTTATAGATAAATAAATACAAAAGATGAACATTAAAAATCGCTATTTAAGAAAGATTTTAAGTCATCTCAAAACACGACAGTGTTGTATTGCCATTTAATCTGGCCCTTTAAAACGTGTTTTAATTTACATTGCGCTGGTTATCCAATATCCATCGACCGACATAAGTTATTGTACAATTCATACATATTCATTTAAATAGATCGTTTTTGGGCTAATTACTTCCTATGTATCAGATTGTTTATGCAGAATCACCTCAGGGAATATTGATATGATTTTCTTCTGGTACTATTACCAGCCTTATCATGTTTTGTTTGGAAACTATTTACTTCCATATCAGCGATTGACAACATAAACACAATTTTTTACAATAGAAATAGTAATGAACATGAATCTAAAATTAACTTTAATTCTCATGCAAATTCATTCATCCAATAACTATTATTCATGTAATTTTTAGGTCTTGGTATGTCTTTGGTCATTTATTCTGTCCACATATTTAAATTTTACTCAAATTAGGTTATGGAAATGCGTGTAAGCTTAAAACGATCATATGAACATGTGAAAAAAACACCCTTATGCAAACATTTGTAGGAATAAGCATTGATCTTCAAAAGAATCCAGTTAAGTGATAGTAGTTCGATTATTAACAATTAACTGTAATGTACTCGAGCCGTGTCAGTCACCCTTAACAACATCATTTAAATATTTTAAACACAAACCAAATGTGTTTTTTTTTAAATAAAATTGTACGTCAATCTGATACAGCAAACTTTGAACCTCATCGTGTGGAAATGGATATTATTCCATATAAGACCAGTCTAGCTCCAGACAAGCCAAGCACTAGCGTATGTTAATGAGACCACGACACCTTTAGTCTAAAACGCATCACGTTCAAGCGTATAGATAATTTTATAACGTATGGATTGTGTTCGCTCATATTTAAAAAAAAATATGTCAACATATATATTATATGTTTACTAGGTTTACATGTTGTGTGTCTTTTATCACATGCGTTTCAAATGACTAGTTTAAAAATAATATAAGGCGATGTCATACCCTATGAAAGTTGAAGTCTACACGTTAATAGACTTTTCACATAGCATTATTGCAACCTAAAATGGGATGATTTATCCGTAAATCAAATGATTTACGTTTATCCTTCATTGATAACTGTA
Organism: Dreissena rostriformis; assembly: GCA_007657795.1. Taxonomy (NCBI): domain Eukaryota; kingdom Metazoa; phylum Mollusca; class Bivalvia; order Myida; family Dreissenidae; genus Dreissena; species Dreissena rostriformis. The sequence goes on along the minus strand of VMBQ01003833.1, from coordinate 42,780 downwards.
TGCAAAAAAACTGACTCTACATATGAAGATGATTGATAAATTTCATAATGCAGGTATATATCTAAGAGATTATTGTGATGATTGCCAAGTCATATAGTTGTGCCGCTTTATTAACTCGATCTCTTTATGAGCTTGCTTTATTATTCAAAGCACGTCTACAATAAAGTCTCCATTGATAAGTTAATATTGCAGAAAGAGGAAAATGTCCGACAGTCGAACAATCAACATATAAAGAGATGTAATGCTACGGAATATTATTTACAAAGGTCAATACTCGTTCTTATACTGACATATGATCTTCTTTGAACCACAAGAGAAAATCAATATTTAGTATCAAATATAAGGATAAGACATTGTAATTTGTTTGCGAATACTATTTGTTAAATGTCCATAAGCAAATTGGTTTCTTAATGTAAAGTGGAAGTAGTGGAATAAATAGAATTGTTGTAGAATGATAAAAAATACTTGTTCACATAAAGCATCATCAATATAACATTTAAAGTCGTCATTAAAACCAACATTCTCTCTTTTCTGTACCATAAACATGCCAAACGACCTATTGGCGTGTTTTTTGACGTTTCGTGTATTCATTAATAACGTGTTTGTTCTTGCCAATTTAGCGGTAATTGCTTAAGACGATCGCTTACGATCCTTGTACGAAAAAGTACCAGTGATAAATCCATTTAAATCCTCCATTGCGGATACATATGGCAAGTTGTTCGATAATTTATGGTGTTTCATCGGGAATTAACAGAATATCTATGTATAAATTGGATAATGGGCAAACTGTATGCGTTTCTTGTATTCGCGAGAGAAAACGAGTTCCGATAAATCCCCCGTCAGTCAATATGCAGACCTCTTTGGGAAAACAAATGTGATATATTAATACAGAAAAATGAAATACAATCTCAGGGATAAATTTGGTTCTTCATGCCTGGTTCTTTTCTCTGTGTATTGTTTAGCTCTTTAGAGCACGAAGTGTACATGCTGAGCTATTGTTGCCAGTCTATTTTGTCAGTTGTATGTCATGTGTCGTTAACGTTTAGCTCGTCTCTAGAGGCCCCATTTTTTTCAATATTGAAGAAACCTGATCAGAATATTTATATTTACAATATCTAGGCCAAGTGTGCATCTGGGTCACTTGCGTTTAAAAGCTATGTCTCTATGTCAAATCTTAACCAAACCTTGTTACCACTCTTAACACCACACATAATGTATGACTCTGCCTTAATGAAGCTTAATCATAATATATATATGTGTGTGTATATATCATTTTTAAATCTGGTTCTATTGGGGTCAAAATCTAGAATACCAGGTCAAGTCTGCAACAATTTATGTAAGTTGAACTCAGTTGAGCGTTTACTGGATATTGTGACCCTTTTGTTTTATCTGGGTATCGCACTATTTTCTCGACGTTATCTGTTCTGTATATACATTTCGCTGTTGAACTATCGCTTGAATGTTTAACCTGTGTTATTTTATAGGATATTTATTATGTTGCTGTTTTAAGACACTTTCTTGCTTAAACCTGAATCATGTTCTGTGAACGCGTTTTATATTAGATATTCAACTGATTCAGCAGCTCCAGCATTTTTAAACTTACACAAACGTCATGTCTTAAATGTCAGTTGCGTTTCTAGAAAGCACACACGGTTAATTGGATTGCAATTAATTACAATCCAAGACAAACCCGATACCAGGTTTTTCCCATGCTATTACGATGTCTTTTCCCGCCTGTCCGCTTATTAACTCGATATCTGGTCGGATGAACAGCGGGCGGATTTCTTAATGGCGTCACCGAGGCGTATGGGATCAAGTTGCAATTGCGGTAATGAATCTCCACCGCGATCGACTTTTCTTCTTACAGATTTGTTCTGGTCGCGATCGTGCAAAGTCATATGTGATTCGGTGAAGAAAGAGCGCGAATGTTAATATAAGTAATCCATATAGACAGTGATTCATTTCATTAGTCTGTAAAAAGAAGAGTTTTTCTCCGCGATTTTTTTTTCTATGTAATTGAGAAGTCAGCTAATATAAGTGACTACGAGCATATTTACAATTTTCGTGTAAAGTAATATTATATATTTCACTATAAAGATTTTGATTAATTTCGAATATATGCAGTTTTACGGTATGTGTACCGATATATTATTCCATTATAAAGCGTTATCGAAAAAACTGTTAAATAGCTGTTTTTTTTTAATAAATAGGTTTCTAACTATTCTTTTGACAGTTGTCTTTTTACGCCTCTAACAACAAAACTATTCCGGAGTTCGGGACTTTTTGGACCATAACATAAGTGGAGCTGCTCAATTCAAACGTTTTCTACGTGTATTTTGTTATGCAAGAAACCTAACTAAATAAAGACCGACTAACACCTTTTATTGTTACACATTTGTGTAATTTGTTCTCAAAGTTACAATATATAAAAGTAATATGTTATAGCTGTATATATGAATATACCAATTGGTATAGATTTCTTACATCTTTGTCAGTTTGCAATAATGCAATTCTAATGCATGTATTGCCACTAGGAGTTTTATATATACAGAGCAATCTAGCTTATGCCACCTCATTGAAAACCATACTTAAAAAATGTAAAATTTGCTTATAAAATGGCAGTTTTTATAATAATACTATAAACTATAACTTGAAGTATCCTGTTCAAACTATTTTGCCTATTCATTAATGAAAGACATTTATTTCTTAAATTTACAGAAATACAAAATGACGTGTTCATCCATATTGATATAATTATATTCCTACTCAATTAAACGAGAACTCATTTATAGTTGATTGTTATTGAACTAAATTAAACAATCATTAATCCATGCAAAATCAAATGGATGGGCTGACGTACAGATAAGAAATATTTTCTATTTGTTTGTAGTTTTATTATTTGTTATCTTAAGTAATTGAACGAATTTGGTCCCTTCAGAAGGTTTATTTATGCATATTAGATAACGATATCGACACCAGATATGTAGGTTCATGGCATTTTTTAACCATTTATTCTGCAAGTACTTGACACGGTTTTGACACAGATTGTGCACATCCGGATATAGTACAAATTATTAGTTCTTGGAAAACTGAAACATGCATATTTTGACACATCGGAATTCTATATTCTTAAAAATCGTGAAAATAATTCCAAACTGCTTCGAAAAGTAAAATTGCTATTTTGATACAGTAAAATTGCGAAATATACATTATTTTTAAACAGTGGTTCTTGTAGTAATAACTTTATAAAGGTCTTTCTAGTCACACGAAATCCATATCTAGGACTCAATTAAAATAAACCAAATTGTCATGTAGTGCTATGGTAAAGCAAGCCGTTTGTCAGAGACCGATTACGGGATCTCTGACCCATTACTTGATCATCTCGCGTTGCTTAATTTGATCAGATAATTGATCGCGAAAGAAAAATGGAAGCAAATTGATTAGTGGAACAAGACATTTACTGATTACACAGTATACAGATTATTGCAGGGTGCAATAAATCAAACCAGATCTGAAGTAATTAATGTTCAGAAATCTCAGTAAAATTTGGATGTTGTGCCATTAGTTGTTTTGTCATACAGGAGGAACTGAAACCATTTCCGTATATTTCAGTTTTGATTAAATGTATCATCTGGCAGCATGAAAAACAACATACTTTATTTAGACAAATATACACATACACATTAACGTACATAGTATTTCACTCATGTATACGCATTCCAGCTGTGACATGGTCAACGCTATATTGTGTTTGTTTTGAGAGGGTAATAACGCATGCACATTTTGAGCTGTTATAGTATTTACTTATAAAATTAAAGTAAAATTCAGTGTTTTACATAGTAGGGATTAATAAAGGAAATATTGCAAAATAAAGTAACAGACAATATTAGTTTCCTTATATAGTTTATGTATGTTGCATACTATATTTTGTGGAAAAAAGTCAAACTAGGATATGTGTCAAGGGTTCACGCGTGAGAGAAACTTTACTAAAAACTAAATTAAACAAATATTTCATTTAATTAAAAAAGCGACAATTTCATTTTTAGTTTAGCAGAGAATATATCACAGGGAACCAAATGTCTTATGATGCCGTAATTGTTAACTGTGTAATGCAACACGAAACAATATCATACATATGTTCGGTGAATAAAAACCGATAAATGGGTCGGTTTTGTTTTAAACGTTATATCCTATTCGTCTGGTAAAACCAAGCGTTTATGAATGTAATCTTCAAGTGAACATATCATCTGTGTTGCTTGTCATTTAAATAAATTATTATATTTTACATTCACGTTGAGTACATTAAAGGTCCTTCCGGAAAATCAAGCAAAGTATCTGTTTAAAAATATAAAATGTACATTTATCTTTTTCCTGCATTTTATTTGTATATACTATCAGTATAAATTGGTGGAATCTTACATTTATGTATTTGTCTTATCATCAAGTATATTTCCTAGGCATAAAAGGAAAGTTCGGTTTAATAATTCGAAGATAAAGTATGAACATAAAGCGTTTATTTAGTTTGATAGTTTCTATTAAGATGTAACTAAACTATTTCTGTAATATCGATATATGTTTTTGATGTTGACGCGTTGTTATATACTTTGCTTCAAATTAAAGTAATATTAATTACTCGCGCATACCTAATTTCAAATCCCCTATCTTTAGTTACGGCGCTATCAAGAAAGTGGATGGTCGTTTGTCATTTATAGCGTCTTATATCCAAAATACCACACTGACAGAAGATTCATTTACTCGAGACATTTCGGGGATATTCGGCAATAAAAAAGGCTTGATGGCTGAATGTTTGTATTTAAAAATATGTTTAAAGGATTTTGATTAGCATTCGTTTCGAAATCAGCATAATCGCAGTATAAATTACCGATGACTGAATAAGTGACCAAATACATTAATTTGACGTATAAAATAAATTATAATTGACGATTCATTAATTTATGAATTGCTTAGTTAAAGCTAATATACCACGGTTGATCAGACAAAAAGTGTGTGTGTAGTTTTCTGTGTTGTTTACCACACAATGTCAATCGTGTCGTGGTAATATCAATTTAAAAAAAAACAACAGCTGAATGATGCACGTTCAGAGAAAACAATTTTATTTATTCTTAAGAAACCAGGAAGGATTTACATCAGTTAAGTTTATCTATATGTGTGTAAAAGCTCTATAATGTCAAAGGGGTGGTGTCATGGACAGGCCTCATAAACTATACAAATCTTAGGGACAGTCTTACATATTTATTCCTATAGTGATTATCGAGTACCCACAAAAAGCACGTCTCTAAAGTTAGAACGGATCCGTCGTTATTACTCCAAGATAAAAATGTCTAACAATATCCGCAATCAACTGGGGAAATGTTACGCCTCTATATATTACTTGGTCAAATCATTTTATTATGTTCTTTCAAATATCAATAATTGTTTCCATGCTGACTCACGAAAGTCTTCAGCCAAATGATAAGATTGATATTGAGTATCGAATAAGATGCTCTATTAAGGTAACGAGATGACATTTTGGGCAGAGGAATAATATTTACAACTTGTATAGTCCTGATTCGAACGTTTCTTTAAGTGCGGCTTTGAAAACGATGTGATCATTACCAAAACTTCATATTTTGTTACCGCTTTATTAACTCCATCTCNGTTTCCTCTCTACCGTTCCAAGTAACACCTGTTCCAAGATGCCATCTACATCCTCGTCAAACTCCTTCCACTGTTTATCGTTCATAGCTGGCCATTTGATGCGCTCTAGTCTGTCGTCTGTACGACTGCCCTGGCTACCAAGATCATGTTCTGTTCTTGTAAATAAGCAATATTCCGTTTAATTTATCAGGACACAACATGGTTATTTGTTTGCAAATAACATTTTGCCACAAAAACGAACAAAATTTTATTGGCATTACAAAAGTAGTAGAACTACATAAAATATATAAAAAAATGTTGTAGAATGATGATAAAATTATGTGTTCACATAAATCATCACCATCATCATAATAACATTTAGAGTCGTCATTGAAACCAACATTCTCTCCTTTCTTTACCATAAACATGCCAAATGACCTTTTATGTGTATTGTTTAGCTCATTAGAGCACAAAGTGTTCATGCTGAGCTATTTTTTACAATCTATTTCGTCAGTTGTATGTCGTGTGTCGTTAAAATTTAGCTCGTCTCTAGCCTAGAGGCAACATTTGTATTCAATATTGAAGAAACTTGATCAGAATATTTATATTTACAATATCTAGACCGAGTTTGCATCTGGGTGACTTGCGTCTTAAAGTAATGTCTCTTTGTCAAATCTTAACAAAACCTTGTTACCAATCTAACAACCACATAGAATGTATGACTGTCGTAATGAAGCTTACTCATAATGTTTATGTTCACAATATATATATATATATATGATTTTTAAATCTGGTTATATTGGGGTCAAAATCTAGAATACCAGGTCAAGTTTTCAACAATGTATGTAAGTTAAACGTAGTTGAGCATTTAAAGGCTATTGTGGCCCTTTTGTCTTATCTGGGTATCGCACTTTTTTTGCGACGTTATCTGTTCTGTATATACATTTCGCTGTTGCACAATCGCTTGAATGTTTAACCTGTGTTATTTTATAGGATATTTATTAGTTTGCAGTTTCAAGACACTTTCTTGCTCTAACCTGAATTATGTTCTGTGAAAACTTTTAATATTATCCATTCAACTGATTCAGCAGTTACAGCATTTTTAAACTTACACACTCGTCATATCTTTAATGTCAGTTGCGTTTCTAGAAAGCACACACGGTTAATAAGATTGCAATTATTTACAATCCAAGACGAACCCGAAACCCCGATACCACGTTTTTCCCATGCTATTACAATGGCTTTTCCGCCTGTCCGCTCATTAATTCGATGTCTGGGCGGATGAACAGTGGGCGGATTACCTAATTTGCTTAATGGAGTCATTGATGCATGTGGGATCAAATGGCAATAGCGGTAATGAATCTCCACCGCGATCGACTTTTCTTCTTACAGATTTGTTCTGGTCGCGATCGTGCAAAGTCATATGTGTTTCGGTAAAGAAAAAGCGAGAATGTTAATATAAGTAATCCATTTAGACAGTGATTCATTGCATTAGTCTGTAAAAAACAGAGTTTTTCTACGCGATTTGTTCTAGGTAATTGAGAAGTCAGCTCACATAATTGACTACGAGCACTTTTACAATTTTCATGTAAAGTAATATGATATATTTTACTATAAAGATTTTAATTAATTTCGAATATGTGCAGTATTGCGGTATGTGTATCAATATGTTATTCCATTATAAATCGTTATCGAGAAATCTATTAAATAGCTGTGATTTGATAAATAGGTTTCTAACTATTCTTTTGACAGTTGTCTGTTTATGCCTCTAAAAACAAGACTATTCCTTAGTTCGAAACTTTTTGTGCCATATTTACATAAGTGGGGCTACTCAATTCAAACGTTCTCTACATGTATTATGTTATGCAAGAAACCTAACTAAATAAAGACCGAATAAAACCTTTAAATGTTACACATTTGTGTTATTTGTTCTCAACGTTACAATATACAAAAGAAATATGTTATAGCTGTGTATATGAATATACCAATTGGTGTACATTTCTAACCGCTTTGTCAGTTTGCAATAATGCAATTCCAATGCATGTATTGCTTCTATGAGTTTTAAATATACGGAGCAATCTAGCTTATGCTACATCATTAAAAACCATACTTCGAAAAATGCCATATTTGCTTATAAAATGGCAGTTTACTGATTAAACTATGAAACTATAACTTGAAGTATCCTGTACAAACTATTCTGCCTATTCATTAACGTACGACACTATTTCTTAAATTTACAGAAATACAAACTGACGTGTTCATCCACATTAATATAATTATATTCCTATTCAATTGAACAATAACTCATTAATATTAAACTAAATTAAATAATATTAATGCATGCAAAATCACATGGATGAGCTTACGTACAGATATGAAATATTTCCTACTTATTTGTAATTTTTACATGTGTAATCTAAAGTAATTTAACGAATTTGGTCCCTCCAGAATGTTCATTTATGCATATTAGATAACACAATATATGTTTGCTCATGACATTTTTTAACCATTTATTCTGCAAGTATTTGAAACGGTTTTGACACAGATGGTACACATCCGGATATAGTACAAATGGTTAGTTCTTGGAAAACTAAAACATGCATATTTTGACAAATCAGAATTCTATATTCTTAAAAATCGTGAAAATAATTCCAGACTGCTTCGAACAGTAAAATTGCTATTTTGATACAGTAAAATTGCAAAATGCATTTCCCAACAGTGTTTCTTGTAATAATACTTTTATAAAGGTATTTCTAGTCACACAACATCAACAACTAGGACTCAATATAATTAAACATAGTTTACAAACATATTTTATTAAGGTCTTTCTGGTCACACAGGTTGTCAAGTCATGTTTTATGGGTCGCCATTGTAAAGGAAAGTCGATTGTCAGAGACCGATTACGGGATCACTGGTCCATTACTTGATCATCATGCGTTACTTGACTGGATCAGGCAATTGATCGCGATAGAAATAGAGGGAAATTGATAAGCGTGACAAGACATTTACTAATTACACTGTCTACAGATTATGGCACAGTGCCATAAATCAAACCAGAACTGAGGTAATTAGTGTTCAGCATTCTCAGTAAAATAGAGAACGATGGCGTGTCACGATTTGTTCTGTATATTACCAGTTTTGTTTAACGACTTTCCTTAGCAAATGGAAGAATATTGCCACAAGGTTAAATATTCTCAATGGCAAATGATACGCTTGGTTTAACAGTTAAAAATTCATATAGCAGCATGAAACACAACCTAATTTAATAAAACAAATACAACCATACCAATTAGCGTGCATTTTATTTCACTCATTTATTCCAGCTGTGGCATGGTACACGCTAGATTATCTTTGTCTTTTCACTGATAGAAGATATAAGAAAACGGAAATATTGTAAAATAAAATGATAGTCACTATTAGTTGTCTAATATAGTCTGTGTATGTTGCATTTTGTGAAAAACAGTTAAACTATGATATGTGTCATGGTTTCATGCTTGGGAGATCCTTCACTTTAAAAAGAATAAACAAATATTTCATTTATTTAAAGACGAAACAATTTCACTTACAGTCTTAGAGAAATTACATCACAGGGAACCAAATTTCTTATGAAAAGTGTACACGGAACAATTACATAAGTACATATGGTGAATAAACACTGTTAAATTTGTCAATTTTGTTCAAAACGTAATATCCTATTCGTCGGGCAAAACCATCGTATATTTGTCCCGGGGATACATCCATCGAACTATTAATATAATCTACAAGTGAACACAGGAACTGTGTTGCTTGTTATTTAAATAACTTGTTATATTCTTACATTCATGTTGAGCACAGTATAGGTCCTTGCGGAAAATCCAGCAAAAGATGTGTTTTAAATATCATATGTATATGTATCTTGTTCATGTATTTTATTTTGTATACACTCTGAGTATGACTTGGTGGAATCCTGCATTTATGTATCTCCAAAATTTGTGTTTTAATCAAGTGTATTTCCTATACATAATAGGAAAGTTCTGGTTTTTAAATCGACGATAAAGTATGAACATAAATCGTTTATTTAGTTTGATAATTTGCATTTAGATGTAACTAAACCATTTGTATAATATTGCTAAGTTTTTTAAATGATGACGCGTTTTTTATGTACTTTGCTTGAAATTTCAGTAATATTAATTAATCGCGCATACTGAATTTCAAATCCGCTATCCGTAGTAACGGCGCTATCAATTGAAAGCTCATTTATGGTCGTTTATCATTTAGAGCTGTTTATCTCCAAAATGCCACAATTACAGAAGATCCATTTATTCAAGGCCTTTCGGAGATATTCGACAATAAAGAAGGCTTAATTGCTGAATGTATTGTATTACAAAATATGTTTAAAGGAATTTGATTAGCATTCGTTTACGAATTAGCATAATCGTAGTATAAATAACCGATGATTGCATTAGAGACAAAATAAATTAATTTTGCGTTTTAAATCAATTATGATTGACGATTTTTAATTCATTTATTGCTTAGTTAAAAGTCATCGAGCACGGTTAATAAAAAGAGCACGGTTTATAAAAAAAACACGTCGCTTTCTGTGTTTTTTTCCACAATTTGAATCGTATCGTTGTAATATCAATAAAAACAAAATAGTTGTATCATGCAAGTTCAGGGAAAACCATTTCATTGTTTTGTAAGAAACCAAGAAGGATTTACATCAGTAAAGTTTTTCTATATTTTTCTAAAAGCTCTTTATAGTCACAGAGAGGACATCATGGAGAGACGTCATCATATATACAAATATAATGGAAAGTCTTGAATGTTAATTACTATATTGATTATCGAGTACAATTATCCACATTTACACAAACAGTATATAGCAGGCCTATTATTTCGATTATTTCACGCATTGTTGTTAAAACATTTCATAGAAAATGTCATGTTTGTTTAATATGTTTTACAAACCCTGACTGTATAACCATCTTTTCTAGAAAGAATCTTATGTTATGCTCGGGAGCTTATAAATAAATGAGATCGGGCGCTGAACGTATCTTAATTGAGTGCATCAAAGCGCTATGGCGATTGCCAGTTCATATATTTGTATCGCTTAACCTCTTTATGATTTCACTTCATTATTCAAAACACGTCTCCATAAGCGAGAAATGATCCGTTATTATTACGCCAAGATGAACATTTTTGGACAATATCCGCAATCGACCAGTGAGATGTCACGCCACTATAAATTACTTCGTCAAATCATTTTAATGTCTTCTCTCAAATAAAAATAATATAATTGTTTCCATTCAGACTGACGAACTTCTTCGGCCAAATGATAAGATTGTTATTTAGTATCACATATGAGGCTGGGAAGTTTCCATTTGTTTGCGAACACCACTATAGCAATCATCGCGTAAAGAAGGTTGTCAGTCGTAACAAAGTAGAACTTAATATATATTGCAGAAATATTTTTTACGAGAAAATCCAAAACATAATTAGTTGAGTGTAATTGTTATGAATGTCGTCTTTGTCACAATTATCATCAGCATCTTTCTTATTACCACCATTATCATAAAACGATTACCAACTTCTATGGCAAACACAACAACAATAATGAAAATGTTGAACCCATTATTGATTCTGCTTCATGGTGTTTCTTTACCATTGAGTAATAAGATTGTAATTAAATCGAATTATATCTTTCTGATGTTCCTTTTTAACTTGAATAACGATGCTATGAGGTTGGTGTTTATTTACGTTTGAGTATTTTATGACAAACTCTAGGCTTTCCATCGACCGGTTTAGGCCCCTGATTGTTTGAAATGACCGTTCCATGATGGTGACCCCAGCTTTAATCATTTTTATGTATAATGTCATATTGTATTTACTGTCCGTTCAAAGGCGGTGACCTAGCTTATTTAATGATTTCTATGTTTACTGTCTTATTGTATGTATTTTATAGTAGTGTATTGACCATTTGCCTTAAATAAGAGAGTTGTTGACAAGCATTTCTCTCCTGATACTGTTTCTAGACTGTCAAGTTTCCTATATATTTAATGTTTACCAGAGAAACATAAGTACAGCTTTCTGAAGCAAATTAAATACCTAGTTAGAAAGCTTGGGTGTTTTAGCAAATTATTAGTTTTCCTTAATATTCCTTACAGTCGAAAGCAGCACTCTTTTATAATTTAAAATTATCAAGATTAAATGCAAGTATATATGCAGGCCGAACTTGTTGATTAGACTAAAAGCTTCGTTATATCTGTAAGGCATATGCTCTTAGAAAACCTTATCGTGAAGCAGTTACTTCGCACGTTTTCATTTTTTTTATAAACAATACATCCACAAGACCGAAAGCTAAAGCAACACAATACAAAGTTTATTATAATACAACTTCATAATAACGTACAATGCAAACATTGCATACATTAGCACTTTCAATATTGGACATAGAAATTATATTATACAAATCATAAATACAATCTAACTAACATACAGTTTGATAAATAACTATAAACATAAATATAAACATTGAAAAGTTTTTTCATACGGTTCATTGTAGTAAATAATATTATCCATATGTATAACACAAACCCTGAAAATTACACATATATATATTCATATAAGAGACATGGCATATGTTAAACATAATCGACTTTCCTTATTTTATAACACATAGCCCGATCTTTTTATTGTTGGCGTCAGTTAGTCTCAAGAGACAATATACTTGCATCCTTTGAAGTAGTCACGTTTTTTTTTACTGAGCACAGGTTGCTTGTGCTCTTTGGTATCTCGTTCACCGTGGCTGTGCCAACTCAACTCGATAGTTGCAGTCCCTGTCTTCGTCAACTTGTCTGTTCCTTTAAAAAATGATTTCTGTTAAAGCCCCATTAATACTCAATATCAATGAATAGTTTGTGAAGTATTTCATAAAAAAAGGTTAAACCATACACAAAAAGTGTTCCATACAGCAATAGCCAAATTTTATTGCTAGATGAAGTCTGGTAACATATATTTAACAAGATTCAAAATGCTCCTTGTTATTTTTTGTTGTACAATATATATTTAACACATGTTCATGTACCAATTTAGTGTTCGTTTGTCGTATAAATAGATATTGCTGCAGGAAATTAAAATGGAATATATTGTGCCACAAAAAAACGAGCATTTTGTATCTCGTTAAATCTATGTTACCAGACCACATATGGAGTTGAAACTTTGGCTATTACTATAAGGAACACTAATTGTGTATGGGTTAACTTTATTGTACGAAATATTTAACGAAATATTCGTTGATTTTGAGTGTTAATGGGGCATTAAATACTTCTATTAATGCATGGAGGGTGATAACATGGTCTGCATAAGAGTAACCCCTACGGAAGCCAGCTTGATTTTCCTCTATTATGTTATTTACTTCTAGCAAAGTGTTACGTATTTGGTTCAGGACCGAGTTAAACAGTTTACCTGTACAGCTAACGAGAGTTATTGGCCTATAAGCCTATAATTGATTCGTTCTCTTGGGCTCCCTTTGCTTAAAAAAAGGAATGATATTGATGCAAGCCAAACTAGTTGAGTAATCCCTATTTGTAGAACACAGTTAGTGAACTTGTTTCCAGACAGGGCGGCTAGTATTTTTGTATTTGCTGGTGTTTGCTTTGAGGTAATCCAATTGAGATTTACCATAATATCACGTTGTGACCATCTGAGAATAAAGATTCTATAATTTCCAAGTCTGTGATAAAGTTGAAGCTCTCGGCCGTTGCCAACACATACTCAATGACCGATTTGTCCCTGAAAGTAAAAGATCCAGTTTTTTAATCCTTAAATAATTCATATCCATTCATGATACAAATAGTTTTGGTTTTACACATATCCAGCAGTTAGAGACCATGAGTGTTGTGTACGTTTGTCCAAAGATTTTCTAGTAAGAGGGGCAGAAAGGTTTTCAAATAACGTATGTTTGTAGAGGTAATTTTCAAACAACACTATTCTAAAAAGTTCATAATTGTGGGGATCAGGGAGAATCGAATCTCTAGCCAGGAAGACGCATTTATTGTTGTTACAATATGAAGTAGTATGTAAGTAGCTATTTTATTATCAATCGTTAGCCATAAAACATAATCTGTGGAATACGGTTAAACATTTACTTGTGGGGAAATACGTTCTTGTACATACACGCCAATGCCTCCTGATTTTCTTTCATAGTATTGAGACCGGTGCTTATAAAAAATGAAAAATGTGTAATGTCCACGATGTCCGTTTCAATAGCATGTGTTTCAGAGGGAAATAAAATACATCATAATTTTAATGAAGCTTTGAAATTTCAGATATAAACAAGTCTTTGTTTCAGACCACGAACGTTTAAACAACCTAATTTGAGTTTACTGTTTTTCAGGTAAGAGGCACAATGTCCTTCCACCAGGAGACCTAGTTAGCGCTACCCGGGTTAGGTGAGTTTCTGGATCCAGATGTGTCCCAGGGACGCTGTATGTTCGGTTGAGGCTGCGATTCAGATCTGTTGGGCCGTTTCCGGCTGGCGGTTTGGATGTTCCCTGCTATGTGCGTGTAGGCGAGGATAACTATTCCGGGAAGGCGATGGCGATTGTTGTTTTCGCGGTGTCCTGCGCTCAAGTACAGGGGATGCAGTTCGCTGGCTACGGTCTGGGGATACGGCTTTGTTTGAGTTGTTGGAATGGGCACGAGTAACTGACATTCCTGGATGTGTGTAGGATTTTCGTACATTGCTAGATGGGGAACAATGTGCGTTTGTAAACAAAAGATTGTTATTTGTAACACGGCTACCTTGCATGATTGTATCCCAGTTTTGGAAAGGCATCGGGGGCAACGCGTCGATCTTGGATAATTTTGGCTGGATATACAATACTCACCTTGCTATTTGGATGTTTTTTGTCGTAGGCGTGTGAGTCGTTTGTACTGTGGTCAATGTTGCTTACATGCATCAACAATCTGCATTGGATAGTCTCTGTTATCATGGAAATTTGTTCCACGGAGCTTTCTAGCATACGAGAAGATATGTTCAGTGTCACGAAAGTCTAAATAGTATATAATAAGAGGTCTTGTGGAGCAGTACCGGAATGTTCCCAGCCTGTGCGATCGAGGGATAGGGGACAGGGGTTGATCTCGAGCTTCTCTCTCAAGAAAGTTGTTACTTTGTGGAAACAGTTTTCGCCTCTTTCCTCCTGGATACCACTTATCAGAATATTATTATGGCGACACCTAGCTTCGAGATATATGGGTTTATACTCTAGCAGCTTAATTCGCCGATCATGTTCATACATTGTTATTTCAATTATGTTTACTTTCTTTTGCAAGTTCAGACCACTGTTAACATTTTAGATATGCACTTCATTTCTTGGAACAGCATGGTCAGCTTATCATCAAGGAAAAGATTCTCGTAGTCCAGTTCGTACTCACTGTTGCGCTCAGTGTTTGCCCGAGGCCGCTTTTTTTCTCCCTAGAAGCCGCCGACCAGGATCCGCTATTTTGGCCGAAAGTCTTATAGTCCAACACATTAAAGACGTTCTTGGTGAAAAATGGTGTGACATCGTCCGAGTTTTCGTATTCCATGTTTTTCGAAAATGCTTATTACTTACTGTTTTATACAGTTACATAACGTTATTTTATGTTAATAACATAGTTTACTTTGTTCACACTACTTACGGTTATCCGCGCACTCAACCGGAAGTTAAACAATACAAATAAATTAAACATTTCAGGCAGTTTAAACTGTAAGTGAATATAGCGGTGCAATTTAGGGGCATTTGCCTATCACACAGGAGACATGGGTGCAACTCCCGCACTTGCTAATTTTTCTCATATGAATGATCTTCAAGTATTATTTGCACAATATATTCAAATATATTTCAGGTTATGGAGAAATATACCAACATACGTAAATAAATAACATGTTATTTTATATTTAAATTACCAGTAGAAAAGACATCTTGCATGATCCTAAATCGTCCAAATTACGATCACCAAATTACATATTGAAAAATCCCACTTTATTTTTAAAAGGAATTTACACAACGATTTATTTAGTCTGATATACTTTTAATTGTACCATTCTGTATTATGAGGTTTAATTGACTGCTGCTGGTGATTGTCAAGTTCTTGAGATAGCAAACACGGTATTTTGGCGTTATTTTTTATAATCTTTCTTTCAGTGATGTAGCAGCTTCGAATTATTCTGATTGTCGTCATACTGCATACATGACCGAACTGATTGTCAACTAATCAGCAATCAAAGCATATCTACATAGACGCCCATGAAATGAAAATATTTGTATTGCCAGCTTGAAGAACATTGTTTAAAATTATGTGTCATACCCTACGAACAAAAGACAATGCTGTTAAGTGAAAAATACTTAATTTATAATATTCACAATTTTATAAATAAATGATCTGATAAGTAAAAAAGAAATATGATCAAGAAGCAAATTCGAACTCAGTATTCGACCGCTGCGATCTGCCTTTTAATCCAAATGTTCGTCCGTGATTATACGGGGTTTTGTACGATCAGAACTAATAGAACCCTCATTAGAGAGCAAAGGTAACATAATTCAAAAGGTACTTGCAATTTTGTAATTATGCATTTACTCACAAAGGAAAGTCATCTCTGATAACTATAATTGAAACACCAATAACAGTTAACCCTTGTGCAATTCAAAAGTATTATTTATACAGGGACATTATATTCATTAAAGAATTACGAAGGCCTTGCTATCACTCAAAGGGTTTTTTGGTATATAGTATGACGCAAAGGAAGTCACTGGGTAAGCAATCAAGTTTTCGAGGTATTGGCAACTTTTGAAGACTGAATAATTTCCAAAGATCATCACTGTACCATAAGACATTTTAAGGTTCAATATGTCCACTTTAATTATTAAATGTGTTTCAATTTAAATAATACAAACAGCAACGGCCATTAGTGCTATTAGTATGTTAAATGATCTGTGATTGAGCTTTTATTAGCTTTCACATTCCAATATAACTCCGTGACGCATTTCTGTTTTGAACAATTTCTATAAACCCATTTTGTTTGCCAAACATGATACAAAAAGTGTCAAATTTAATGTCTTAATTTGAGAGTCATATTTCAGATATTTAAATCTCAACCATCATGTGTTTCGAAAAGGTTATAAGCAAATATCAAAGTTAACGACGATTTATTCATGTTTATGTCATTAAATGTCTGTATTGTAAGATGTTAAAGAAATAGAGTGTGGCCATTGAACACTTTATATTAATAAAGCAAATAAATAATGACTGAAAAATGACTGAAAAGGAGCTGAATTGTGTTTTATTGCAGACTGATAAATACACCTTTTTGAGGTTATTAATTGTTTGCACATGCCTATCTAACTAGAATAATGCCCGAGTGCTTTGCACAAACGATTTATAGGGACTAGTTCATAGATTTCGTATTTTTAAAAAATCTGAAAAAAAAAGAAATTTACTAAACATTTGTAATGTTTGGAATAGTTTTAAAAAAAAATGAAAACAAAGTAAAAGATTTTATTTTAAAAAGTGAACCTGTCCTTGGGATCGTGCTAGGGACCTCTCGAATCAAAAGCTACGAATAAACAACGCAAGCTTTTGAATTGTGAAGGTTCGTTGTGTCGGTAATGTTCTTTTTAAGTTTTCGATGAAAAGCGGTACAAACGGTTTATTATTTTGCCAGTTTCGTTTGATAATTATAAATTAACGAAGACTTATTTAAAACGTTTTAGCTCATATAAATGCTCAGAGTGAGCACGTTACGATAAATGTCGCGCGTCTATTTGAATGTCGTGCTCTATGGACAGTCGAAAATCACACCATATTTTTATAATAGTATGCCGCTTGTCGTCTGAAATGTTACGTGTCGAATCATGCGTCGTTTTTAATGTCGCCTGTCGTCTGTCGACATACGACAATCAAAGCGACGCCGACAAGACATGCGACATTTTAAAACAAACAGCGACAATTTAAGACGACACTGACTTTTCGATACAACTTTTCGTTCCAAATATAAGCGCGACAATTCGACAATCAAATGCTCAAATGTCGTTTAGATGATAATAACTAGCATAATTTCGTGCCTATTTAGATTCAACCTGTAATTCGTTTGATAAACTATATGATTTAAATATAGTTGTCAGACATAGTTTGAAAGAGATAAATGTTTACATCTGTCATTTGATTATGTTGACGATGACGACGATGACGACGACGACGACGACTACGACGACTACGACGACTACGACGACTACGACGACAACGACGACGACGACGATGACGACGACAACGACGACGACGACGACGCTGACGACGCTGTCGACGCTTACGACGCTGACGACGCTGACGATGACGATGACGATAACGATGATGATGATGATGATGATGATGATGATGATGATGATGATGATGATGATGATGATGATGATGATGATAAAAAAATAATATATATATTAGTGCGATAAGTTTATATATATTTCGCACTTTTTAACAAAATAGGCGTGTAATTTTTATTGACCTATTATATCCATAATTAATTGGAAAATAACGAGTGTACAGTAAAGGATTCACACAGTTTTAACTAATTATAAACTATCATTAAACCGCATTGTAGATGTTTATGGAAACAAATTACTTTTCTCATTTTTTATGTTCAATGTAATGGATTCTATAAATTTGACATTCATTTTGAGCACAAACTTAATAAATGTATTCACTTCATTTTTTGCTTGATTTGCGTTTCGGACGTTGGTTATAATACATGGGTCTTGTTTGGCACACATTCCTGAAAAAAATAACGATGATGATGATGATGATGATGATGATGATGATGATGATGATGATGATGATGATGATGATGATGATGAGGACGATCACCAATAACAACCTTTTTAATCGATACAAATCTAGCTCAAATGAATATCATCCAATTAAATGCATCACCTACAGCACTGCTTAATTCATTATGCTTAAACTCTGGACTTATTAAACAATGATGCTGTTATACTTAAATTATTTTTGCCAAAATTGTTAAAAATATTTTTTCAAACCTTTCAATTTTCGCCTGTTCCGTAAAGAGGAATTAGCAAGGCGGTGTAAACCTAACATCTTCCCGATCAAATTATCCCTACTTTAGATCAAAATATACTAAATAGTTTCATTATATGTTTCAATGTAAAAGCGGCAACTTTGACCGAAAATAAATACAAGATTTTGCACATAGAGACCCCCATAACCATACCTTTTCTTAACGGGCATTCTTAGCTGAATCGATTTAAGCAATAAAAAAGATATGTCATGTTCGACTCGAATCAAAATCGACTGTTTTTGCACCTTCTTTTTTTCTGCCGTTTTCTAGTGGATTGTAACCTTTTTCAGTCCAATTTTTACTTTAATCTCTAACTGTATCCTGTTTCAGGGATTAAGTAGTGAACACCTATGCTTACCATAGCAATATCTCCAGACGATAAAACCAGAACAACAACCTAAAGTGTAAAACATGCCTTCGAGGAAAATATGATGTTTTTTTAAGAGAGTACAGCCCTTCATGACTCGATTATTAAGTATATTGTATCCTTTTTTACATAAGGCGATGTAAACCCACATTTTTTCTTACGTCATTCCGATCAAATATCTGTAATATTTTACAGTGCTTTTGCAATCGATAGATCGATCGATAGGCAAGACGCGCTTTCTATGTTTACATTTGATATTTCATGTCATATTCAGGTTTATTTAGATCTACCTGTATTACCTGTATAACCAAATTGGTTTCAATCGTCGTATAGGTGTTTAACTAGCTCGTTGTGTCAAAAGCAGTAAAAGGAGCATACCATATCCAGACCAAATGGTACGTACATCTCTATAGAATTTTTTTGTTTTATCCGCAACTCCCGCAAGTTTAGTTAATTGTAACTTTATTTATTTTTAGGAATTGTTTAAATATTATAGATAGTTCAATAGACAATTGATTAAAAATACAAAAACATGTATTTATTTACGTTAAATCCAAGGAACATTCAAGGGACGCAAGCAACCAAATTAAAAAACAAAATGGCTTTCAGCAAAAAAAATATTAAACTTTAAATCGACAGGATGGTTGCTAAGAGTCTCAGCAGCACGTATGCTGGCGGTTTACGTGAACGTTCCGATCGTCTCGGCAGTACCACAATTTCGCCAGGTGCACGCCTGTGGGGTGGTTTGTGTATGCCGGATATCTCAGAGTCAGATGATACACTACTATTGGTGTCAGATTCTGAGATGTCAATTTTTTATGGGTAGATTTTTCAAAGGTAAGATGTTGTTTCAATGTAGTGTTTTTATTTTTCCGGACTTGTCTTCTGTTTGTACCTTAAAAACAGGTATAAGGGGATCAGGCTGATCAATTATCCGATATACCTGTTCGCTCCAGATATCTGAAAGCTGATGTTTTCCATTAAATCCCAAATTTTTAAAGAGGACTCGGTCTCCTACAACAAGTTTCATTTCCCGCACTTTACGGTCGTAATAATATTTAGCTTTGTCGTCACTGCGTAAAGCTGCCTTGCTAGCCAGTTTATAGGGTTCTTGTTGATTTGTTTCAATCTGCCGCATATAGTCTGTTGGACAAGTGCCACTTACAGATTGTCCCTGCAGGCCTTCTGCTGCATCTAAGGCTAGACGTGGCGTTCTATCAAACATGAGTCTATACGGTAGAAAGCTCGTGGACTCGTGCATTGTACAATTATACGCATGGACTAAGGTAGGGATGGCTGATTTCCATTCACTTTTCCTTTCATTGGGCAGCGTTCCAAGCATTTGAAGAAGGGTTTGGTTGAAGCGTTCACATTGTCCATTACCCTGCGGGTGGTAAGGTGTTGTGTGTGTTCGCCGAATACCTGCTATTTTACAGAGTCGTTGAATGACCTTCGAAAGGAAATTTTGGCCACGATCACTGTGCAACATTTCCGGAAATTCATAATGCACAAAATAGTTATGGAAAAGTGCGTGCGCCGTGGTTCGGGCGGTTTGGTTTTTCATCGGGATTGCCTGTGCATATCGTAAAAAAAGGTCGGTAATAACCAAAACGTTCTCAAATCCTCCCTTAGATATTTCTAAGGAAAGATAATCAATGCACACCAGTTCCATTGGTGAAGACGAGCAAATGTTACCAAACCTGTTGCGCGTTGTGGTACAGTTTTGCGCTGGATGCACCGGTGGAATCCCTTCACCCACTGTGTGACATCTTTGACCATTCCTGGCCAATAAAATCGGTCTCGAAAGACACTTAATGATTGGTCACGACCTTGATGACCAAGGTCATCATGTAAGGCCTTGAACGTTGTAAATTGCACTGACTTAGGCAACACAAGTTGATTTTTATCTTAACCATTAACTAAACATGAATGATACAAAATACCATCCTGAAGTTTTAGTTTAGTGAATACTTTGATGAATTTCTGANGAACTGCTTTTACTGATTTTGGAACAGGCCACTTTTTAATGACTTCGGTTTTTTCGGGGTCAGTTTTAATACCATCTTTAGACACAATGTGGCCAAGATAGGTCACCTCTTCTAACAAAAACTCACATTTAGAAGCTTTAAGCTTCAAGTTATGAGCATCTAATCGTTTAAAAACAGCTTCCAGTCTTTCTATATGCGTTTCAAACGTCGGAGAAAACACAATTATGTCATCTAAATAGATGAGGCATTCCTTTAGGTTTAAGTCACCCATGCAACGTTCCATCAACCTTTGAAAGGTTGCTGGGGCGTTGCAGAGGCCAAAAGGCATACGGGTGCTTTCATAGAAGCCCAAGTTTCCAACTTGAAAAGCTGTTTTCTCTTTGTCCTTTTCGGCCATCTCCACCTGCCAGTATCCGGATTTCAGGTCAAGTTTGCTAAAGTATTTAGAACCGGAAAGCAGATGGAGAGTGTCGTCAATTCTGGGTATTGGGTATGCATCTTTGTGCGTTCGTTCATTTAACTTTCTATAGTCGATACAGAAGCGTATCGATCCGTCCTTTTTACGCACAATGACTACATTGGACGAAAAAGGACTCTGAGAATGTTTAATGACACCCATCGACAATATTTCCTGTAAATGTTCGCGAACTTCATCAATAAGGACTGCGGGACACGTCAATATGGCTCTTTAAAGGGCTCTGGATTGTCAAGTTTTATTTCATGTTTGACAATGTTAGTCTGGCCAATATCGAGTGGACCCTGAGAAAAAACGTTTCGCCCCTTCCAAAAGATGTTCTCTAAAGTAAGCTTTTTATCCAAATGATCAAGATTTTTTTATATATTTTTAAGAAATTGTTCCTTTAAATGAATTTCATTATGATCTGATAGCCTAGGCTTTTCGGTAGTCTGAGAGTTTTTAGGCGTCCATGATCGTAATACTGTGACGTCATGTAAATCACAGACAACCGAATTTGGTGGTAAGCAAATTATTTTCGCAGACATGTTACAAATGCGGACAGGAACCCTCACAGTTGTACCAGGGATGTTCAAATTGACAACCCTAGGGCATATTCCAAGCCTAGTCGACGCAAACGGTGACTGTTCTGTGACAGCGCTATCACAGTCAGAGGTCTTTCTCATTATACCTGAAACAGTAACAGTTTCAAAAGGCAGGACAGATTTTCCGGTAGTTTTGATCGTACCAACGGATTACTGAGTTGATATTGTCAGAAGAGCAGCTTTCCACTCTTCAAACAAATTAGCTTTGTCAACACCTGACATTTATCTAATAACATTCGTCCCAATGATGATGGGTACGTCTGAATTAAAGTCAGTATTACATACTACAAGTACAGGAACCGGGAATGATTCATTTGTTAGTTTTGGGACCCTTATGCAGGCTTTAATGTACCTTATATAAGGAATCTCATTATCATCTGCCCCCTTAACTGAGAGCTTTAGCTCTTCTAGTGTATGTAACACTGGTTTCGGTACTAACTGTTCAAAGAATGTTTGGCTTACTGTTTTAACCATGGCTCCAATGTCAATTAGAGCCATAGTTTGCATACCATTAAATTCAATTTCAGACGCATTCGAGTGTCCGACTAGTCTGTCAAATGAAGATATTACTCGTTTAGGATCGTTAATTCTGCTGTCACACATTTGACCCTAAATGGTGACAGTTTCTAGTTTAAAGGATGTTGGTTGTTAACTGAGTTAACTTCGGGTTGTGCTTGATCTTTGTCTTCTCTTCTGATACCTTGGTAACCGCCTCTCCCGCGATTTCTGTAACCACTCCGATATCTGGTATTCTGTCGCATTCCACCTCTTGGTCTTCATGACTCCATGGCATCATAATGCGGAAACGTTTGTGGCTGTATATTGTTGAATTCGTCAATTTTTCTTAGAGGTCTTCTAGCCGTTGTAACACTTTCACCATAACTTCTGACTGATGGGACTCTACTGATATTTGATGTAGTTTAAACATTTCTGTTCCTGTTAGACGTTCGTTCTCTTTCTAATTTTATTTCATACTCCTCTCCTCTTATTTTATTTCGAAGCTAGCTCTTCATATGTCATTTAACTCTCGAAGTAAACAAGCGCTGCGTGTCTCAACTCGTCGTTTTTGAAGAAAACTCTGGTTACGTAGCAAGCGAAGACTGCATTTTATCTAGATTTCTGCTGGCAGCGCAGAAAACTGAAGAATCAATAGTAGAATGGGGTCAACGATTAGAAGACATGCTACTCCAGGTAGGACGGAGAACGCATATGACAGAAGCGGAGAGAAGTAACTGAACAATAGATTATTGAGAGCATAGTCTATTCTTCAGTTTTTTATTTCTCTCCTTTTCTGTCATATGCGTTCTCCGTCCTACCTGTAGTAGCATGTCTTCTAATCGTAGACCCCAATATACTATTGATTCATCAGATTTCTGCTCTGCTAGCAGAAATCTAGATAAAATGCAGTCTTCGCTTGCTACGCTACCAAAGTTTTCTTCTAAACTTTTCACGATGTCATCAAAAGTTGTAAGGGTTCCTAAATGCAGTTTGCATTTTCTGGCCTGTTCTCGAAGAGCTTTACGTAAGGATTGCTGAAGTATGTGTTCCGAATATATATGTCTTATACGCTCAATTTCCAGCTTGAATTCTTCAAATGAAGCTTCATTCTTTGGAACAGGTTCCTTTCCTGAAAATGGTGTGAGAATAACTTTCTCATTAAATTCCCTTGCGTTATGGTTGGTAATCGTGGGACTTCGTATCGTATCCTTCCCCTCCTCTAAGAATCCAGCTTCCGGTCTGGTCTTTTGTTGTTCAAGCTGCCGAATTCTACGTCCAATTTCATCTCTTTCTTTGCAGCGACTGTAGGGTCTGTTTGTATCCTTTATCTGTTGTTCTCTCTCTTCTAGTCGTTTAGAACGGTCCTCTAACTTTTGCTCTAGTTCTTCCAGATCACTCAGTCTGTCGCCTATCTTCTCTTGCAATTTTATCAACCGTTCTTCGTGTCTCTTCAACCTCAGATCTCTCTTTTCTGTTTCCTCGAAATTCTTCAGCTTGTTCTCCTTCAACTCGAGTTGTAGGAGGGTAACTGTTCTCTCGCTGTTCAAAAGTAGCTTGTTTATTTTGTCTATCTCTTCTGTTTTTCTATAAAGATCCCATTTTAGGTGCGCTTCTTCTGTCTTCGGGTCACGTCTGTTTTTCGTACGCACTATTTCGTCTGTGCGGGACTTCACTTTTGGTAGACGTCCTATAGGAGTAACCAGATACCCTCTCTTTCTCCCAGGTTCTGTTGTTCATCTTGCATGTGGGCAAATTTATATTGTAGCTTGCTGGTTTCAGCTGAAATATCACACTCTTCATCTGTTCCGCTATCCAATCTGACATTGTCTGTATCAGCATCTATGTGTATAGACGACGCTGCTCTTCGAAGTTGGATAAATTCATCCCTCTTCTGTTGGAACATTGCTAACTCCTCTTCTGTACGTTTATGTATCCTGTGGCGTAACCTATCGTCTTCTGACAAGTTAAGTGTCGTTTTTGTCTTGGTCACATCTTGCAGATTGTAGTGTGATCCGCCGTGAGCCATTTTATAACAGTATACTATCTTATTTGTACTCTTCAAATAATTATTTTAGTGCCAAATGAACCAATGTTATAGTCTTAGATCACATTCACATATTAATACATAAAGAGAAAACAATGCTTAAACGTATAAAACACATGCAAAACAACCCGTGATCCAAAATCAATCTGGTATATCAATCACACTCTGGAAGTCAACGGGCCGTGTTTCGGAAAATAAATGCTCTTATGAACCTTCAGTAATATGTAAAATAACTTCCCTTACCAAGTCAACGCATTAATTCTATTAAAAGAATATAAGCTCATATTCCGTTAACTCGCGCGTTAATTTCAAATATTAATCACATGATGGTATCTAACCATGTATGCATGTTAAAATAATATACATTCAATGGTATCAATAGTTGCAATCAAATAATGATCATCAATTATTTTAAAGTGAAAATCAATATTCCAGACAGTTGAGCAAGCTACGACCGGGCATAAACCACTTTAGCCTCAC
This sequence comes from Dreissena rostriformis, assembly GCA_007657795.1. Taxonomy (NCBI): domain Eukaryota; kingdom Metazoa; phylum Mollusca; class Bivalvia; order Myida; family Dreissenidae; genus Dreissena; species Dreissena rostriformis. The sequence goes on along the minus strand of VMBQ01003833.1, from coordinate 17,620 downwards.
AATGTAATTATACGCTGTTAAACCACTCTATTTAATAGCTAACTACCAGCTACCTTAAAAACCCGATGGTATTACAACTGCACACACAAAATTAAATCACATACCTCAATGACAACGTAGTTATCTATATATCTATATCTATAACGTAAATATATAGATGTTTATATCTACATGTATATTTATAACGTATATAACGTTATCTATATCTAAAACGAAGCTTAACTATTAAAGGAAAACAAATGCGCAATTAAAAACATTTCAATCAAATGCATCAATGATAACGTAGTCAAATGCAGACAGTTTTTCTAGAGTTTCAGCTATCAACCGATTTAAGATTTGTTTAAATGTGTACTAAACTTATGTAAATAAGTTGTTATTAAAGCTATACGAAAATGATGTAAATACTATCCTATGGTATATTTAATTGCTTCAAATTTTAAAGTGTGCTCTAGTCGGTACACATGCACTACTACGTAATACTCCTTTAATCGCTCAGTGTCTACCTATACCTGTAACGGTGGATGTTAGTAAACAACTCGGCATGCAATGCACGAGGAAATTGACTGTTAGGCGTAAACATACTTGTGTATTAGAAACCTATATATATATATATATATATATATATATATATATATATTTGGCTGACTAATCTCGATTTATAATGAAGGGTTATTTACATTATAAATTTATTTCGATTAAAAACGTATATATATATATTAAAAAAATCAACAAAACCAAAAATCAATGATCGAGTTGACTAGTAATATCTAAAATAACTTATTATGTGTATGAGTATACTATCAGAATCAAATTAAACAATAATACAATAGAAAAGAGTAGCTCACCAATCTGTGGAACTTGAATTTAAATAAACATCAAAGAAACATACAAAATGTCAATTTAAAAGTCCAATTATAAGTGTCCAAGACGATCCGCGGCGAATCCTCCCTGTCATCGGCAGAATATAAAAGTCTGTCTGTTCGAATGTTTGCGCGTACAATTGCATATGTATGTCCCCGGGGAAGAAAGACGCACATTCGCGTGATCCTGGAGCGAAGAACGTCCGTCTGTTTCTAGGTAGGACTCCCACTCCCTGGATACGTCGGGTGTCGCAATATTACGCTGGGAGTTGAGTTCGTCTTGTTGTACAAGCCGTGAAGTACGTCACCGTCCAAACCGTGTGTCGACGATAGTCGAAGAAGTTTACTGAGACGTTGTAAAATGTGTCAGTAGGTCGTGTCTTCGATGGCCACCACGATGTCCACGATGTCCACGATGTTTTTCTATGTAGGACTCCTACACCATGGATACGTCGGGTGTCGGAATATTACGCTAGGAATCGAGTACGTCTTGTTGTTCAAGCCGGTACTACGTCCCCATCCATACCGTGTGTCGACGATAGTCGAAGATGTTTACCGAGACGTTGTAAAAACGAGTCAGTAGGTCGTGTCCTCGATAGCCACCACGATGTCCACGATGTTCACGATGTGTTTTGATTGATTATAGCATGGTTCGCAGTCGCACCAGCTGTCGTCGCAGTCTCACCGGCCTCGCTCAGGCAAAAGACGTGTTCTTATCTGTTCGTGTTTAAAGTACTTTGTCACGTCTTTCATACACGTTGGGCGCCATTATCACCGTATGGGTTTTTGCTATTCATTGGCGGGGGGTTTCAGCCAATACCCAATACGTGAAACCAGGGTGGTTACAGAAACTTCCCTGTAAAGAACCAAATATACTTTAAATATATATTTATTACGTTCTCCTTCAAATTGCTGATCACATAAACATATTATGAATAACATGGATAACAAATACAATAAATGGTTTACCAACAGATATGGTGAGCTAATGAACAACATTATATAATTAAAATATAAATGCATAATTATATGAAATAAACAATACACTATTACATGAAATAAACTATGCATTATTATATCAAATAAACGATACATTATTATATCAAATTAACAATACATTATTATATCAAATAAAACACACACATAGATTAACATCATAAAATACAAAATATGAAACCGTTACTTGTGAAAGTCATCGTAGATACAAAGATATAGATATAAAATAAGTAATAGTTACCTGAAAAGAACCAAATATACTTTAAACAAATATTTATTACGTTCTCCTTCAAATTGCTGATCACATAATGATCTAAAATGCGCCTCTTTGTCACCTCCGTGTCGCAACGACACATTTCATTGGTTAAAACATTTAAATATCAGCTATTTGATTGGTAACTATAAAATCAACTCACAACTGGTGAATGTGATAATGTACGAGTAATTTGTGGGCATAAGTTAACGTGAACAAATGGGGATATGTGCTACTTTCTAATTATAATCCACTCAAATAACTTAAGGAAACTGCTACATGTCTAGTAATACTATGATTATAACTAATTGAAAATGCCGTTACCTTAACAAAGAATCGTAAAATAAAAAGATAAACAACTACATGTAAACCTACAATACATTATACAAATATATGTCCGGTGACACACGATCACTTCGAACAAAACCAAGTAAAACAAATTAAACTGTGCGGATCACAATAGTTGGTTGTTAGGGATATTTTAACACATCATTGTTTTTGCAGCGTTGACATTACACCACTACAATGATGACTGTATTGAATTGAGACGTGTAAAATAATTCTTGGTATACCAATACAAATACAATAACAACTGTGACGTCACAATCAGACATTCACATATTCCTGATTTCCTTCCCGTGTCACACTTTTTGGGTCAAGATACTAATAATACAAAATTGATTCAAATGAATATCTTTTATAGTGCCTAAGTCGGAAGAGCATTATTTAAGAAATAATATTTTTCTATCGTGGTTTGTTGTCGAATAACCCACGGTAAGGACAATAGATGCGTAGAAATTAAATCACGAGTGCGAAGCACCGTGATTTGATAACACGCATCTATACTCCTTACTGTGGGTTATTTGACAACAAACCATCATAGAAAATTATTATTTCGATTTCAACACGATTCTGATTGATTTGGTTCAAGCTTTTGGACGTGAACTATATTTTTCAATACTCCGCCCTTCTCTGCACAAAGTTCACTATTTAGTGACGTCATTGAATCGTTACAAACATATGACGTCGTTTTCATTCAAAAAATATTTTGCAAATGACGTCATTGAGATAAAAATTGTAGAAACTAAATGACGTCAAGTGTATTGATGCTACTGAAAAGCTGGCATGCTAAATATGTTTTCTTAATTACGTTTCCTAACAAAAAACATTATTTGTAGGCGTGGTTATGCCACTTATCACCAAATATATAATTTGTTGTTTCATTACATTTATGTACATGCTTCATGTGTTACATTTCTTTTAGAGCGGGTTTTAGCACGTGCATTTTAATGCAATATTTTCTCTATTTATTCGGAACTATTTTCGAAACATTAAGCTCCGCCCATAATTATTGCAGAATAACCCATAGACGATTTTCTTCTTTGTCTATATGAAATTTGGCACGGGCCGTGTTAGAATTGTCAGCATACGCTAGAATCTATACGAATATATGTTACACCTTCGTCATCAAAACAATCGCTCGATATTATTTTGGAAGCCTATTTTGTGATGAAATGTTTCCTTTATTTTTTTCAATTGAATAGGCCAAAGAAAAAATACCAACATTATGTATTGTGTTTTGTGGTTATCTATCTACAGTTTATGGTGTTTTAAATTATTTTGCTTTTCCATGTTTACATCTTCCATATTTCGATGGTTTAATTACATGTAGACCTGGTGAATGTCATTGGTTGAATTTTCATCTTTTGTATATTTTCTTATACTGTTAATCACTAGTGTACAACAGTAATACCGTTTCATTCAGAAAATTCTGTTAACAGTTGACACTGTATCAATAGCAGTATATATTGATCAATACCTTGATCAGTAATTAAAGACTGTTTTTAGCAAATGTTTTATTTAAATCTATGAATTTTTATTGCAATTATTGTATTCAACATTCTAAGTTTAATAATTTTGCATATTTTCCCTGTGCATTATTTTATGTTTACATTTAACTGACAACTAGGTCAGCCGTCAGCTGATTGAACAGATGTATTTAAATATAGGTCAGGAATTTTCCCACGCACCTTGTAAACACTGTCTACTACTGAGTGTCTACTCTGGTGGAGAGTGTACTGCAGTAATTTCAGTTTGCTGGTATAGGCAATGGTGTATGTTAGTAAGAATAACTTTATTTAAATTTGTGTGTTTATTGTAAAATTAAAAATTAAATGTCAGGAGCCATTTTTTCTCGACAGAGGGAGTGTGTAACAGGGTATTCACATACACTAATCCTCTAATTACCACTTACCCAATCAAGAGTGTGAGAGAGATTCAGTGTGGGTGAATGGTGATGAATGAGTGAGCTACAAAATTAATTGTGCATGCTTTTAGGTGAGCTGAATTTAGATACATCTTTATGCTTTTATACATCTGAAAAATTAGATTCAGTTCATGACTAAACCTTTTTAGAGGTACAAGCATTTTCCATTTGCTTAAACCCTATATCCTTAGGTTTTTTCTACGTATGGTCACTGACCATCATTTACATATATTAAAAGCTTGGATCACAGTTAATCAGTGATATAAACGAGTAGGCGGGGCGTAAACAACTATTTTTAGATGAGGATTTATTTCGTCTGTTTCATGCATAATACAATTTATATTATTATGCTGCATACAACATAGTGTTTAATAGCCGAAAAGACACGTCATTTGTGAACCCAACATAGATTTTTTTGCATTAACACCCAGGATTCGAAAACGAAACTGTGCGTGTTTTTAACACGGTACAGTAAGGATTATAAGTTATACTTGCCGTGCTGAAACACAGATTCGTGTCACTGCGGCAACCGATAATTCAGTCAAGTGATAAAGATGAATGGCGCATCTTATCATGATAATCTTATCTACACACGTGCCGGCATGCGGTGTCATTAGCATACCAGTAAACGCTCTGTATCCCAAATGGAGACATCCACCTTGAAGAGAATGCATTTGTGCCTCTATCGCAGATTTGTATTCAAAATGTGAATTGTCTTGCTAACAGTATTTATCCGTAATAAGTGAAAGCAGAATAAATATATGTGTTATTTTTTATTTACAGTTCAATCCAAAAATTACACTTTAATTTAATAAAGAAATAGATCAGTTTAGGAATATAGAAAACAATGCCGGAACAGTTAAATACCAATAAATCAATTTGTTTCTAACCTTTAGTTTTTTATATTAATTTCAAATTAATACTTGATTAAGAACCATTATTTAAATTACAGTTTATGGCAAAGGCAGTTGTGAACTGTTCTATACAAAAGTGTACCACGGCCTGAAATTTGTCAACGTTTCTCTACTGAATATCTTCTAAACTATTTCATTTAAATTTTAAACTCAATTTGCATGAAGTAGTTCAGCAGATATTCAGTAGAGAAACCTGTACCATTCTCTTTGTGTGTGAAACTAACAAAGAATGTACAACATAATTATTATCATAAATGTATTGGTTTCAACGAGCATTGTATTGAATTATCAAGCGAACCACATTTAAGTAAAAATTGAATAGTTTTCGCCTAAAATAAAATTTCATTTATTTTATTTTCATTTGTAATTAATGTTCGTGTATTGACCGTATCTGGTAATTTTCCAACGTACTTCCCAAACAACGAAGTCTGGCTCTTTAAAAAATACATCTACTGCAATGCATGAGTGGTAATCGGACGTAATTGTTTTGTCTTAAGTTTCAAAAGATCAATACTTTCCCGTTGTTTGTATATATTCCGTTTTTTTTTTTCACATTAAAATACTACATGTACTGATTTGCGCGNTTTTAACCACAACAGAAAATGTTCAAGAACGAAATGACACTTTTAGCTCAATTCAGTACCTTTATATGTACTGCCACTATATTTCAACATATTACCAAAGCAATTGTATCTATGGACGTCAATATTATCAGACATTACTTATCTTTAATTGACATTTTACTTCAATATTTCATGTGTAAGATTACCACACGTGCCTTTTCAAACACAATATCACATTGAAAGTAGACCATACTTTAGGCTGTATTTAAAAGTCTTAGCTATTATTTTGTTCTTGAATCTTTAATTCTATACTTTCTGACGTTTTAGATCCCTTGTGTTTGTGAACGTGACAAATCATATATAAAATGCCATAGCCAAGATTATGTTTATCGTCTTCTTTTTAAAAGCAAACATAAAAAAATAAAATTTCATACTTGCCAACGCTGACTTATCTAATATTTCAACAACCCCCACAGATTGAGCTGAGCTTATGTTTTCTCGTTTACTTTGGATTTAGATTGCATACGTGCTTACTTGATTATGCCTTATTATTAACATTTCGTGGTTACGATAAATCCGCTGCTGACATAGCATAAACATTATTTACATACATTTGCATTGATTGGTCAATCTGCCACCACCAGAAGACCACGAACTGAGGCCACAGTTCTCTTCCTGGTACAACCGGAGTTTCACTTTATTTATAATATGTTTAATGTGCAGACATTCATGATATTAAACGTATGCTATATGTATACCGTAGAATCAATCTTATAACAACCTGTTAATTTATACAACCTTTATATATAGTGCATGCCTATTTTGTGTTCATGCTAAAGATCGCTATTTATAGATCGGAACTACTTGTTTCACTCTAAATTGTAGCTCATGTGCGTTACACATTTTGAACAGTTTGACAGGCTAATAATAAATACAAATACAATGTGTGTATAAAATGTTTACAATAAATATATTAAATAATTGTTATGTTAAATTAAATGTAAAAACAAGCATGCGTTGTATTTTATTGATTAAATCTGCATTACTTATTATCTTTATTATTCTTCACAAATATACTGCCTACTTAAGTCACTCACTGAGCGATATGTCTGGGTTGCCGGCCTAGCTACGCTAAATTTGAGTATTTGGGTTCGACGACAAACAATCGAATCAATCGAAGGTTTATAGGTTTAATAGATCGATAGAGTATCTGAAATAGAAACAATTAATACATGAAATTAGATATATAATCAAGACAAAATATGTATGCATTCAAGTGGAATACACATCAATAATGACTAGCATTGCATGGCGGCGTGAATAAAACTCGTAATAAGTTATTTTAATAAATAACTAATAAACACAACCGTAACCGTCAAATGTCTTAAATAATAATACAAACAATTGACAGAGAACATAAATAACAGATTAAAAGTAGTTACCTGCAGGAATACAAAATATCCCACGCAAATAATATAATGTTTCAATGAAATAAATACAACGGCTGTTTCAAACAACTTTCAACAAGCAACTGAATATCGGAGGGAAAGTGTATGATTGGATGTTACGTGCACGTGTTCAGAATAGATAAGAGTCAACTATATGTTAACTATAAAACAACTAAGACCACAGTCTAGGTTTTATATTAGAGCTACCTAAAACTACTCGACACTAATAACAAATATCTAAATAAGAATGTATACCCTGTGACATCTGACAAAATTGACTGTCATAATTTAAATTTAATACAAAAAGATGAGGACTTTGAAGAAGTCCATTAAAACACTGTAAAAACACACGACGTTATAAAAACTTCCTATGAAGAATTTGAGTTCAAGTTTGGGTTTGTTGCAATAATGCTTCTTAGTTTGTTAATAAAAGAATCTCAACAATCCTGAGTCTGAAAATACTCCACCAAATGATAAAAAATATCCTGTTAAACAAAATAGTAAATATTGCAAATACAATGATTTTAAAACAGAACAAGCCAATACATTGATAGCTGAACACGAAAACAAATGCAATGCCAAGAAAACACTGGCTGATATCAATAAATTCCGCAGGTTTCTTGCTGAAGAAGGCCAGAGGAAACTCATCAATTAAATGGATGTTGATTAGTCAGATCACTATGTTACCAGATTCCGTCTGTCTATAACACAACCAGACAGTTCTGCCAATGAACCGAGTTCGTTGAAAGGATTCCTGAGCAGCCTAGACAATTATTTCCGGTGTCACAGCTACCCGTATATCATCATGTTCGGCATCAGGCAGAGAGTTTCGATACACACAGGAAACCTTCAATGCATAAAGAACAGTTTAGTTGGTTGAACGTTACTCTTTTAAAGTTAAACGCAGAAATAAAAATACATGACTTGTGAAATTTACCTTTCATCTTAATATTGTGTTATCGTGGCAATCGTAGCGAAAAGAAACGTTTGATTCCCTTTAAGAATTAAAAATCACAGAACAAAAATTGAAGTTAATTAATTTTGGTCGGTCAAATATGGACACTTATATTATTGAACGGTAGCCCAAGCATTGTAAGATGTTTTAACAAAGTCAAGTCTAACTGGTCAATTGATATTAAATCTGTTTTAATTAGCGTTGTATTCGAATAGGTTTGGTTTTGTATCGCAATCAGTTAATGAAACAAGTGTTAATCTACCATTTAAACAAAAGCCACACCATCCTTTAAAACAGACGTGTTGTTCAGTCGTTAATATATTTATTAGCATGTTCACATTCTTTATTACTTACGTTGAATTCGAATGTTGCCTTGGTAAAGTTCAAATACAATATATCGCATTGTATTATCCAAATTGAGAATGTTATTTCAAAAATTGAAAATAGAAACTTGGCGGCATGTTAATAAGAACGTGGAACATTGCAACAGGTATAATATGAGACTGATATTCAGGATGAGTACCATTTGATATTTCACTGTACCCTGTATATAGACATTCGGAAGACATATATACGCAAACATTACTATACTAAGCCCAGTATGTTTACATGTATACAGTAAGTTTATTTAAACCCAAATGTTTTAAAACTATATTAAATCTTTCTAATTATATATCTCATGATTTTAACAGACAACAAGATACTATCAATGACTACTCATTTGTTGTGTACTATTCTATATCTGTGTCGTTATTCTGCCACACCGTTTCGTATAAAACGTATACGTTTCTTCTGTGTAAATGTACCATGCCTATGAAATACATTCAAATGTACGTTATATCTACCTCTTGATATACGTCTAAACTTACTGAATAATTGACTGATTATGTGCGTTTAAGATCTTACTACCGTTCACTATGTATTTATGGTAATTTGTAATAAATTGCCATGTGTTTATAATTTGTATTCATTGAAGTATGATATGAGGAACATTTATAAGTTTAAGTAACTAAATAAGTATTATGATCTGTTATGCCCTGTTCTTACCTTGTTTCCATGCCCTTTCACTGAGGAGCAATACGCACTATACGTGACACATTATCTGGTTATTATGATTATTAATGCGAAGTAAAATTGACATGCTCAGGGACATTGGCACGTTACGCAAAAAAACAATTCACGAGCTCTGACTTTGAATTGTGACATTGACCTTTCACTTTCGCACACAGTTCATTATCTGGTTAAGGCAAACATTAATACGAAATTATATTAAATTATTCAAAAACATGCACAAGTTTCAGAGAGACAGATGAAATGTAAGGTCTTTGGCGGATTTATGACCTCATTGACCTGTCACACAGGAACGTGTGATGCGTTTGAGAATGATTGTTAAGTAATTTGAAAATCCTCAAAGACACGCAAGGTCAAAAGGCAAGCATGAAAACCGGACCGAAAACACAGCCACCCGCCGACGAATTGATGGTTCGACTACCATATGCACTCCTTTGGAGTAATAGAAACTATATTATTCAAAAAATTGTTTTCAATTTATCGTTGTTTATTGGTCAATAATAATCGAGACCAGGGATTCCACCACCACTAAAATGTATTTATGTATTTTAAAGTTAATAAGGTCACCCTGCGCATGTATTGGCATTATGTTAGGACCAGGAGTGGGTACCCTCACTCCTATATAATTGACTTACTAGACTCACACAGATTTGGATGATTTTGGCATTGTACCTGCAATGTCCTGATGTTCAGTTTTTGCATTATTGTGTGTTGTTGGGGAACACCATAGTACCCGGAAGAAACCCCATCTGTCTCGTATGGTGACCACTAGCGACTCCCATGCACCACAAATAGGATTCAAACCCGAGTCGAAAAGTGCGTGAACAAACCACTGCACTAACCGGGCAGTCGATGCCACGACGAAGTTACAGTCTGGACAAGCAGTAATAAGCACAACGTTCTATCTTTGGTATGTGTGACCTAAAACTTAAAGCTTTGTGCACTGGTGTGTCACATGATAGTTATCTGCACCAGACGACCGTTAAACAAGCCTGTACACAATTCTACAAGTTTTATTGTGTTAACAAAATGGAAACTACCGATAATTGATAAAGCTACGGTGCAAACGAAGTCAGAAGGACGCACATACGCACTCACTCACATACAGATGAGCAAGTCCAATGCTAGATACAACAGGTCTCTCTCGCTTTGTGAGAGCCTTAAATTATCAGTCTTGTATCTGTATAATGGTCAATAAAGCGATATACAATGTAACCGCTGATATGAATTGAATGCAAATTAAATTAGGAGTAATCTCCCTTGATATTAAATTCTCGTTTAGTTTTGCTTTAATACCTCGTCTTTTTAACGTTATTCGCTACACATAAACTGAAACTTGCACGTTTGGACGACTGGAAATACGCAATTTAGCACAGGTTTCAAAGATGTTGAATCAGCGTTGCTTAGTTTTCCTACTAAAACAACTGTACGTGAATATTCGCACATCCGTATGCGCGCGCAACTATTTAGTATGGCAACTAGGTATTGTTTTTCAGTAAACGGCCAATAAAAGGATCTTAAAACGTGTCCAAAACAGTCCATGTGCATACTAAGTGTGCATAATCCTCATTTCAAACGGAGCGAATGGACATATCTTATAAAAGGAAACTAGTTTATAACGAATAGATACTTGAGTGACTAGTGCATTATTAACAAACCTTAATTATGAGTAATATGAAAGACTATTTTCGCTGCATCAGAGACCTTTTTTTCGCAAAAATCAAACTTTCGAAAAGCTACGAGGACGGGCGGGCGGGCGGAGGATACGATCACTATATTCTTTAAAACCGTCAACTCGAGAGCAAATATGACAGCCTAAATACATTTTTTTGGGGCGGAGCATTTGTTGGTATTTCAAGTACCATAAAACCAATATATTGGTATTTCACGAAAATGATTTGTATAAGTTATATTAAAGTATAAGTATTATAAGTTATATTCGTTTAATTCTATTTTTAGCTCGATTGCATCGAAAGTGTATAGCTTAATAAAATTTCCGTTTCCTGAGTAGAACTATGACTTGGTGTCTTTGGGGGAAATTTTGAAGACCTAATCTATAGAGTGTGTACAGAGAGGGGAACGCGTAACTCCGACGCCACCGCAACCTGATTTTTGATTTTTGACGGCGTGGATTTAGTAAGAGGGATCGCAAATATATAAAACTTTTTAACACGTACTTACAAGCAGTGGATGTATCTTGCATGTTTGGAAACTAGTACCGCAAACAATTTTGTAACATCATCATAACAGAACAATTCAACGCAATTAGCACAGCACCGTTTTCGTTTGAATGCAACAAATAATGTGCGTGAAGAAAACTAAAAAGTAACGATTCTAATAAACCTGTTGTGATGCTTAAAAATATCAAATTTTGAGTGTACATATGTTGTGGGAACAGGGGCGTGTTCCGCTTCGGATCCTACCGACTGACATCGAATCCGCCTCTAGTCCATATAAAGCCCAAACAGGTTTAAGTGAATGCAGATACTTTTTGTGCTATATGAAGGTATGCACGTCTTGGGTAAAGATAGGATCAAAGGTCCGCATGACAATGTTACCTAGTCACAAAACTTAACGTCAAACCCACTAGACGGGATTTCAATAAAGTAAAAGGTCGCACCGTTGCACTACTTTACTACCTCATATCCAGATTATATTACTGCATAACCCGTTTTGATATTTCTTGCCGTTCGTGTTTTTTTCCCGAAGAATTAATACAAATGTACTCGTTCAATGTCTTTCTGACATATGTCGGTCATGCAATAATTCATTCATTTATATATGTGTTTATTTATTATTTATTTTTTATCTGCTTTATTTAATTATATTAAGTTTGATAAGGGAAAATTCAGTGTGCTATGTTAATGTCATCAGATGATTTTGTTCTTGGTGACCAAATGGAGGATATTTGTTGGATTCTGTGGAATATCGATTTTAATCTACGAGTGATGATAGAAAAAAGTGATTTCACAGTAAACAAAAGTGAAAAAAATCGATAATTTTCACTGCTAGTTTTACTGTTCAAAACAACAGTGAATTATCAGTTTTAATTCACTGATATTTCTCTATAAACTACCAGAAAGCATAAACTAAACACATTTAATTAAGAAATAGAAACCAGGCGCGACGCGACACAACTATTATGTAGATCTTTGATTGAGCCTCGCTCTGTAAAAAAGAGGGTTTGATGTTTGTGCGTAAAGTGTCGTCCCAGATTAGCCTGTGAAGTCTGCACAGGCTTATCAGGGACGACACTTTCCGCCTAAACTAGATTTTTGCTAAGAATAGACTTTCTTTAAACGAAAAATATCACAAAAGCGTAAAGTTTCGTCCCGGATAAGCTTGTGCTGACTGCACATGCTAATCTGGGACGCACCCTACGTACATGCATTAAACCCCGTTTCAACAGAGCAAGGCTCAATTGTGGTCCGATTATAGTGTCCAACGGAAAGCTCATTGATCATGACTACACCATAAGTCTGAGGTCAAGATTCTTCGAAAACGCTTCCAAGTTTCGTCTGTCATACGGTTTGCAAAACAATAAGTCAAGGCAAGATGCTACTTTTTATAATTATATGATGATTACAAGTATCTCAAATACACGCATGTACACAANTTAGTAGGCTTTCATATTGGTTAAAAAAGCGCTTAAAAAAAAACACTGAAAAAAATGAAATACTGATGATTACTCATGCTGAATTGAATGCAATCATGATTAAATTTTCCTGCATAACAATTCTAATAGTTGATTAATATGTTCCTAATTAACAACAATTTGTATGTCATTTATTGTTTACGATGCGAAACCATAAACACATATATGTGGCTTTTATGTTGTCATATATGTGGCGTTTTTGTTTTCATATATATGGTATTTATGTTGTTTAAACATACACATCGTTGATACGTTGAACGGCATCGACGAAAGCCCTTTTAGTTCAAACCTGTTATTGGCCCCGGCTCATATGTGACCAATCCTTGTACACAATAATGTTAACCGACAGAGGAATATGACGAGAACAAACACAAAGCTATAATTTCAGTTATGTACTAATTACGTGTAATTGGTTCTCGCATTATCTTTTTCAATTCCGGCGGCTCAGCATGGTTACATTTAAACAAAGCACGATTTTTTTCAAGATTTTTTTCCTGGTTTTCAATGCAGTTGATAATAGAAAGGGTTATTGCTTCTGGGCAGCGTAACACAGTCGGTGTTCGATGTATAACTATAGTTTGCATTGGAATGATGTGTTTAAAAGGTCACTACTACTAAATAATGATAATAACATAAAAAGTACGTGGGTACGTAGTAGCTCGCGCGTGCACACGCAGTAATTTGCCGATAAAACTTGTCGAAATATCATATATTTTGTTACTCGTGCACTGAGCAAATTGGTGAATATGTTTATAGAGGCTANAGTTATTTGCCGATAAAACTTGTCGAAATGGCATATATTTTGTTACTCGTGCACTGAGCAAATTGGTGAATATGTTTATAAAGGCTAACTTGATACATTTAATGATTGATAAGCAATCACATGCGCATGTGATAACTATTAAAGATGATATTTTAAATTAAATAATCATTTCTATTAGAATACCCGGAATATTTTACCTAAGAATATTTTCCTGAAATAGGTTGTGTCCGTCGTTTACTGATGCTTCATTCCTAGAGTTTGTGTTGGATTCGGAAAGTAGTGCATCCAAATAGATGGGATTTCAAGTCACATTATCAAAATATTCGAAATTGAGACACCAAAAAAACTGTCAATATTAGAGTAATTAAAGTGTTGTGTTTCCATTCAGAAAAATGAAGTTGAATGATTAAGACTCTGAAGAACAATAGTTTTTTTTGAAAATTAAAATATGATGATTGAACCAGCCTACGATTTCATTGTTCGACTGTAGACTTCAGCAACTTTACTCAAGTCATTAATGAATCTTCTAAATGGCCCATGTGTAAACAGACCCTTCAATACCCAATACAGTGACTTTAAGACTCCGGAATGTCATTCCAGTGCGGTCAATGAAATCATATGTTCATTAAATGCATGATTTTATTTATTTATTCATTTATTTATTTATTTATTTATTTATTAAATTATTAATTAATTAATTTATTTATTTATTTATTTATTTATTTATTTATTTATTTATTATTTATTTATTTTTTATTTATTTATTTATTTATTTATTTATTTTATATATTTATTTATTTATTTATTTATTTATTTATTTANGCATGTACACAAACATACAAGCGCATGCAAACGTTCGCACGAACACACGTGCGCGTTCACACACTCAATCATAATGCTTGCAGTAACTATTCAAAATAAATTCAGAAATATTTTATGGGAGACATCCTTTTTATATAATCTTTATTCATATTCCTCATAATAAGAGTTACCTTAATTTAATAAGGCATTCTAACACATACAAATAAAATGAAGTATAAATATGATCGTTTTATTAGTTCACACGGTCAAATTCATGATGTTTCTACACGTCATCATTCATTAGTCATGGTATTTTATTCTGTCCTTGCATGCGCTAATGCAATCCTTTTCCGACTCGAACCTGTTGTTGTTGCCCTGGCATCCGCCGTATGCAAACTTCTTACAGAACCCGTTGGCCCAGTACCACCGTTCTAAACATGCACGGCAGCGCCCGGTTTCTGCGGGAAGATTACACGTTATGCACTTCTGATCGCATTCCCTCCGCGTCGGGAACCGTACTCGAAAGCCTTACACACGCCGTTCACGTGGTAGTAGTTCCAGAATGAGCCCCTGCAGAATCCTTTTTCCAGATTGCATTCTGGAACATATGAGCCTCACTCTGGGAAAAGGGGGTTTAATGCATGTGCGTGAAGTGTCGTCCCAGATTAGTCTGTGCAATGCGCACATGCTAATCAGGGACGACACTTTCCTCTTTTATTGTATTTTTCATTTAAAGGAAGAATATTCTTGACGAAAATCAAGTTGAGGCGGAAAGTTTCGTGCCTGATAAGCCTGTGCGGACTGCACAGGCAAATCTTGGACGACACTTTACGCACATGCATTAAATTCCCTTACCTCAGAGCGAGGCTCAAATCTATGTCGCTGTTGGTTTTGAAACGTGTATTAGACATGTATATGTAGTTGTATTTAATTCCTATGCAATTTTGCAACCCGGCATTTTCCCCAGCTGGTGCTAGAATATATCATTCCATTGTATTTGTTTTAAATTGTAAATAAATATTTAATACAAATGTAACATGTTTCAGATACATTCTGTTTAACGTCCTACACATAATGCAAATTTTGCGCAGGGGGATATTATTAACTGTGCATTGCATCCGTAAAAGCAGGATAGACGTTATTATTTAATTCATGTAAGTTGCTATTTAATTCACGTGGTAGATATATATCTTTAAATGTTTATTTTTACATTGAAACACTATAAGTATACCCCCGCAACGAAGTGGGGGTATATTGACGTCACGCTGTTTGTTCTTCGGGTGATGAGATAGTCCGAATAAAATATTAAACGTTTGTTGAGTGAACTTCTTTCACATTTCTCAAGGAATTAAATTGCAGCTTCACATATGTCATTACAATCAAGTGCAGATATACGGCAGACATGTTTTCCATTCTATTTGATAAACATAATCTTCAGTTATTTTCCCTTTAACATGGCGTGACAAAGCGGTGCACGGGTATTAGTCACTTAGTGACACATTCTAGTAGTAGGCTTTCATATTGGTTAAAAAGGCGCTTAAAAATAACACTGAAACAAATGAAATACTGATGATTACTCATGCTGAATTGAATGCAATCATGATTAAATGTTCCTGCATAACAATTCTAATAGTTGATTAATATGTTTCTAATTAACAACAATTTTTACGATGCGAAACCATAAACGCATATATGTGGCTTTTATGTTGTCATATATGTGGCGTTTATGTTTTCATATATATGGTATTTATGTTGTTTAAACATACACATTGTTGATACGTTGAACGGCATCGACGAAAGCCCTTTTAGTGCAAACCTGTTATTGGCCCCGGCTCATATGTGACCAATCCTTGTACACAATAATGTTAACCGACAGAGGAATATGACGAGAACAAACACAAAGCTATAATTTCAGTTATGTACTAATTACGTGTAATTGGTTCTCGCATTATCTTTTTCAATTTCGGCGGCTCAGCATGGTTACATTTAAACAAAGCACGATTTTTCTCAAGATTTTTTTCCTGGTTTTCAATGCAGTTGAAAATCCTGCTTTTAGAAAGGGTTATTGCTTCTGGGCAGCGTCACACAGTCGGTGTTCGATCAATAACTATAGTTTGCATTGAAATGTTGTGTTTAAAAGGTCACTGTTACTAAATAATGATAAAAACATAAAAAGTACGTGGGCACGTAGTAGCTCGCGCGTGCACACGCAGTAATTTGCCGATAAAACTTGTCGAAATGGCGTATATTTTGTTACTCGTGCACTGAGCAAGTTGGTGAATATGTTTATAGAGGCTAATTTGATATATTTAATCATTGGTAAGCAATCGCATGCGCTTGTGGTAACTATCAAAGATGATATTTTAAAATAAATAATCCATTCTATTAGAATATCCTAAATATATTACCTAAGCATAATTACCTGAAATAGGTTGTGTCCGTCGTTTTCTGATGCTTCATTCCTAGAGTTTGTGTTGGACTCGGAAAGTAGTGCATCCAAATAGATGGGATTTCAAGTCACAATATCAAAATATTCAAAAATGAGACACCAAAAAAACTGTCAAAATTAGAATATTTAAAGTAATGTTTTTCAATTTAGAAAAATGAAGTTAAATGATTGAGAGTTTAAAAAACAAAAGTTTGTTTTTGTAAATTAAAATATGATAATTGAACCAACCTACGATTTCATTGTTCGACTGTAGACTTCAGCAACTTTACTCATTATTTTAGTGTTTCATTATTTTTCATTTTTCATTTTCATTATTCATTACTTTTTTATTTTTTCATTTATTTAAGATGTATGGAATATGTGTGTGGAAGAAACCAACGTCACTATATAAATGTAAACATGAGAAGAAGTTTGTGTTATATACATTGGCAATACAAATGTGATACTATGTTTAGCGTCCATGTGATTTAAAACCACAAATCATAGAGATATAACATTGTTAGTTCCGGGATGGAGAAAGGTTGTCTGGTAGGGCTTATACAATTAAAAACTCGGGCGAGCTTAAGCGAGTGAGGATCGAGCCTGTACCCTCCCGGTCGCTAGGCGGACACCGTGTCCATTACAAC
>VMBQ01003832.1:27823-82263 GCA_007657795.1 Dreissena rostriformis | reverse complement strand
TAAAATTAGATTAAATGCAATACCTGACAAAGAAATGTTTTATTGCGTCATACGCAGTCATGTAAAAAACGTGCTTCACGGGGACTTTCTGAAACCGGGCAAAAATGAAAGTGAATTTCTGTTAACAATTACTCGGCGTTTGCATGTAAATAAATCGTCTGGATTATTAAATTAATTTCTCTCACACGTGCGAACATAAACTGCTTTTAATTTTTTACTCAGCGATGTTGGACTTCAGATGTGTGAACAACTATCCTTTGCCCTTACGCAGCGGGAAATAATGACGTAGTAGATTAAAGTCAATTAACAACCACATTAAACAATGCCGCCTTTTCGGTTTGACCGCGAACGTGAGACAATCGATATGATAACAGGACCCCTGTTAATTGATCGATTTTGACACGTAGCGTAGTCTGCCTATTCGGGTAGGCATTGTCATGGAGACGCTGCAGATATACACAGATTTGAGGTGCAGTAAAGCCTAAGATAAGGTACATGTATACACTTCAACACCGTTATTTGGAACACCGATAATCCGAAGTCATCGTTATTTCGAAATATTTTTCGGGTCCCGATTTTGGTTCTTCTTTGTTTAATGTAAAATTTCATTGTTAATCCGAACTTCGTTAAACCGAAGAAATTGTTAATTCGAAGTGATTCTGTCGGTCCCAATACTATAATTCGCACCTAATTATCAGTCTTTAATCCGAAGTCAAAACTGCAAAACACTATAATTCGCACCTTAGTATCAGTCTTTAATCCTAAGTCAAAACTGCAAAACACTAAGAGTAATTTCACACCTTTGTCGTCTTCGCGTGGCGCGTCAAAAGCTGATTATTACACCTTTGTCGTCTGCGCGTAGCGTGTTAGTTTCGCATTCTTTAGTAACAAACAAACGTGTAACGTTAGGTTCCTTGGCTAATTGGAGAAATGTGTTACACGTGTCCAGTTTAGTGCTGCTAACGCCGGTGTTCAGAGAGACATGGCGTCTTATTTAAAAAAATGTTAATTCATTTACGAAAATGTATTCATATGTATTTACATAAATGATAATTTATATGTTCTGATAATTTGTGCTATTCATTATATTTTATATGTTCTGTAATTAGAGAAAAATAAAAAGAAGAAAAAGAATCGTTTTATTCCTTCGATTGTTACAAGTAGAAATCTATTGCTATCTGACTGGTTTACGTTTTTAAGTAAAACAATTATTAATAGTAGACTGTAACCGAACCAAGTAAATTCCACAACGTTTTGTTTTTACAGAATCAAAGAAGTCCTCTGTCAAATGTTTATTTCGAATTATCGTTAATCCAAAGTTTTTTAAACGGTCCAGACGACTTCGAAATAACGGTGTTGAAGTGTATATGGATTTTGTCAGATCCGGGACAATTGACAGATTTCCAGGACAGCAGGACAAGTTCTTCATTTCCGGGACTGTCCCGGACAATCCGGGACGTATGGCATGTATGGCACTACTGTTTACATCAAAGTAAACAAATTATTTGCTTTGAACCGGGAGGATTGCATGTCGGATGAAATTTCTGAATCTTCCTCATAAATAATTCTCTAATATGGCAATGAAAAGCATAATGAGGATAATTACTATCCTCTTAAAGTGCTTGTTACTATGCATGCCATTTTTTTATCACTGACTCGATATATGCATAAAATGCAGGCTAGAACTCAGGTCAATCGATTAAGATATTAATTATGACATGCATGGAAAAGGCCATTCATTAAATATTCTTGATTTTAATACAAAAATGATTATCAAAACAAAATGGCTCCATTTGGTAAGTTATAAATAACAACAAATCTTAATCTTCATCAATATATTTTCATCATTAATTCAAAGGTTTAAGTAACTTGTGGTGAAATTGTACAACAAAAAATTCTATCTCATTTTAAAACAAAGAAATTCAAAACACAAGAAGCATTAGAGATTTTGAGTCACATTTATGTCTTCTAAAATCTGGTGGAGTTATTAATTTTTTATATATTAGCTCATTATTTGACATTAAACATCTAATGACACATACCATGACAACAGCAGTGACAAACGACAAGAAAAACATGGAAAACAAACACCTGATATGCTCGTAGAAACATATAACATATCAATCACATGTAAAGATGCAAAGACAATTTTAACAATGAAAAAAGTTATCAGCAGACATTGGTCTCATCTCTAAGAATGATCATAAGCATTATTTTAAATTAGTGAAATATGTAGGTATTTAAATTGTTGAATGAATGTGCAAGAATGTTCAACTATAGTGTGTTCATTCTAAAATGAACTCACAATAGGACAATTAAAAACAAATACATTTTTAGTCATATTTGCAACAGCTTACAGATCAACTTAAAAATTCAATTATTGTATTGGCCTACCAGAGCCATCAGAACATAACAATTCCATATTTCATGGAGTTATCAGGGAGATTTTCATATGTCCATTTTCCCATAAACAGTCATTTATACCTCTAATCTCACTGACTAATTAATCTTTACAACTTCCTGGACTGACCATTGAGATGACTTGAGACAGAATCCAGAGACTTCTCAATCAAAACATGTGAGGTGATCAAATCAATAGGATCAACAGGTATGACAATGTAGCATCAGAATTAATAAAACAATCATTAAAGGCAATAACAAATATCATAAAAGCTACTCCATAATTTGTTAAAACTGTATTAATATCAGTTCTTTTTATCTCCGAATATGAAATAGCCAAATGACTTTAAAGCATCAAATGTGCATTTACATCATATGTTAACAGGAAACGGCATGTGACATTTTTAACCATTTTCAAAACAGCAATATGTTCTCTTTATGTAATCTTGTTATACAATGAAATCATTCAATTTGGTTAAAGCTGTCACTTAGGAGTGATACATGTGCAATATTTATAGACAAATGGGTTCCAGAGATATTATTTACATATGTCCACGTTATCACTGACAAATATGATCTGTCTGACAGTCCTTAAGTTTCTCTACAAGAAAACAGTGTTGTAATTTTTATTCAATATTTGCAAAGCAAAGTTTGTTATAAAACACACAGCTGGGAAAAGGGCCCATTCTGAGCTAAATGAAAAAACTATGACCTACCAAAAACAATACTACATTTCAAATTGCTATTTAAAACAGTCTCACAGCTTTTCTTTTTTTAAGACAGAAAGCTTTAGCAAATTAATTAAGCATTTGGAAATGGCATACAACCCCAATCTTGACATGTAGTCCTTTTTTTCCAAAACCGGACTGCAGTGCATCCAAATGATGCAGACAACTTAGTTCAGAAATCAACAAGATCAGACCCATTAACTTCCGGCACCATTTCAACTGAAAAATCCTGAGCCCCTGTGCATGACTGAACCTGAGTCCTCAGCATAAAAGGCGGACACTATAACCACATGGCTAGCATTGCACCAGGAGTCTTATAGACCATTCAAAACAAGTGTCTTAGAACCAAAGCAAGTGTTGTCTTGTAGACCAATCAAAACAAGTGTCATATAGAAAAATTAAAACAAGTGTCTTATATACCAAGAAAACTAGTGTCTTATGGACCAATCAAATCAAGAGACGTGTAGAACAAGCAAAAGAAGTGTCTTATAGACCAAGCAAAACAAGTGCCTTATAGACCAATTGACATCTCGCCAACTGTCAATCAAATCCTTATCTTAATATCGATCAACCAATCAGCCATCAATTAATCGGGCGCTTCAGTTACCAACGAGTTGTCCGCCATTGTCTAGACACGCTGAATGTAGATATTCACATTTTTCAACGAGTTTTGTTTGTTTTCCTCTTTAAAAACGTATATTAAATATAGCTAAACGGTGTCAATTAGGATTGTGTTACTCGGGCAATCGATATCCAGAAAAATTAGTTGTTGACATTGCATTTATACCGTTTCCAAAGCCGAAAAAGGATTTCGAGAAGTGTAAGAAATGGAAAAATGCACGTGGTCGTATCCACGAACAACTGAACGTCAACACTGTCAACGACAATTACAATATGTTAATATCGAATATATTAGCAGATTTAAATAGTTTATGTTATCGATCTGATCATCACATAATAGTTGGTGTTTTTTTATATAGTTTTATCAGTTATTATGTGAGTAATAAAAGCAAGGTTCATCTGCATTACTTTAAGAGTAATAAAACTCAGCATGAAGCCTAATGCATGCTGTGTTTTATTACTCTTAAAGTAATGCACTTGATTGTCATTATACATGTTATTTGAAGGTGACACGTGATATCTTATCTAAATAACGGTATCTACACGTGTGCAGACATGTGGTGTCACTAATTAACGCTTTTAATCCACACTTGGATATCGAATGCCTAGTTCTCATTTTTTCCAACGAGTTTCGTTTATTTTGTTCAAAAAAAAAAACGGAAATTAAATATGGTAAAACGGTGTAAATATGGTTTATGTAACTCGGACATTCGGTATCCAGAAAGATAAGTTAGATTAATTAAATGTATACCATTTCCACCGCGGAAATGCGGTCTTGACAAATGCGAGTGGAAGCTTCAATGTGTAGAAATACCGAGATCCCCCTTAAAGTTATAGAACATTTAGTTATTTCAAAACCTGGAAATGTCATATTAACATTATTAAGTATGAATTATTTCACGTGTGTATGTAAAATAATAGGGAATATTGGTACCCATTTTGCGAAACTTAACGAAATCCGCGTTATAAATCGTGTTTTGTTTTGTGTCAGAAACAAGTGAAAACCATTTTATGATACTATTTTAATGAGAACGTATCGATAAATGCCATTCTATAAGAGTTATTTATTACTGATATAACCAATTAACGCGGTTACTTGGGGGAAGTCAGTACCTGCGCTGACACTGGTAGCTTTATTGACTAGCCTTACCGAAATTCCCTTCATACAGCGCTAATTTATATCAGACAATGACCACAGTGATTTGGTTGTTTTGCACTTTCAATTATAGTGATTGATAAATGTCCCATCAGCAATGTTTAATATTATTAATATCACTTTTATACGTTATAAAATGTGGGATTTAGGTACCCACTCGGCGTCAGAAATCGCGTAAAACTTCACCGAAATGCCAGTTATAAAGCGCTTTTTCGTGTCAAATACATGCGGAATTTTTTTTACGTTAATATGTTCGTTTATAACATGGGTAAATACCAGTGAAGAAGTATTAATTTCTTGCTAATACCACCATTTCACGTAGTAACAGGTTCGATTTCAGTAAGCGTGTGAGAGCGTGTTTAACGTACCGAAAAACCCGTTATAATTTTTTTGCATTTGCAGAATAAATAAATGACACAAACCCCTTTTACAAGTTTTATATGCTGTGAAAAGGTCCATAAAAATCATCCGGAATATCGCGCAATCTATATGCATTCTATAGGAAAAGAAGCCAATTTGGTGTTAACTTGTCTAGGTTTCTTGTCAAGTGACTTATAGACCAATTAATGCAAGTGTCTTGTAGACCAAGCAAAACAAGTGCCTAACAGAGCAATCAAAGCAAGTGTCGTCTTATACACCAGTGAGCACTACTGTTTTTGCTGTTTACATAAAATTAACGCAAATTTGCTTTGCATGCGGGATGAAATTTGTGAATCTTTCTCACAATTCTGTTATGGAAATGAAAAGTATAATGAGGATAATTACTGTAGGGTACAATTTTTGTGGTCAATGAATTTATTTAATTATTCCATGCATGGCAAAAAGCCATTCACTATAAAATCTTGATTTTAATAAAACAATAGTTATTGACATAAAAAAGTACTATGAGGTATGTTATAAAAAATAACAAATCGTTATCATTATTAATATTATTTTATCATAAAGTTTCAGTCTTAAGTTACTTTTGACAACATTTTTAACAACCAAAAGCATGTCTCATTTTAAAACCAATCAGTTTAAAACACAGGAAGCATTAGAGATTTCCAGTCACAGTTAAGTCTCATAAAATTATTAAATAATAGCTCCTCATTTGACACTAAACATCATATGAATAATAACCACCGAGGCGAAATGATGACTATGGTAGACCATGGTCACCATGGTTTTTGATGGTTGACCATGGTATTTGATTGTCAGCCATCAAAAACCATGGTGGAACATGATCAGGAACATGGTTGACCATGGTCACAAATACATGGACCATGGTCTGCAATGGTGACCATGGTTAACCATGGTCGGCAAAGGTGAAAAATACAGACCATGGTTGGCCATGGTCACAAAAAAACATGGACCATGGTCGGCAATGGTGACCATGGTAAACCATGGTCAGCAATGGTGACAAAAGACAGACCATGGTTGGACATGGTAACAAAAAACATGGACCATGATCGGCAAAGTTACTTTTATTTTCATTTTAGTGTTCCCATGGTGTTTAATGTTCATTTACATAAAATATGCAATATTGTTAATTGTTCCTGGAAGAATTTAAAGAACAGTAAGAAAGTTTTAAGAACATCTTATTTCAAGAACAGTTTAAGATGATATCAAGAACACAAACATGTACATTGCATTGCTGTTTTTACAAAGGAAGAATATTGTGTGCACATGAAGTTGAAACAGGCAAGCTGAATGAAGCCACATGGTTTATGTTATATTTGGAAATGTAAGTCTTTCATAAATTACCAGCTTAACTGATCAGCCATTGGTTCCATTTCAACTTCTTTGGCACTGTGTTCACTTATGTTTCCCAATTTTTGCTACATTGTATCACTCTTTCCTCTGCTTTATGAATGTTTTTGTCATCAACAGAATCAGAAGCATAACCAATCATTTCATACTCATAAACTGTTCGCCAACATGCCGATAAAGTGTCAGCAATTCTAATGATTTTATTACAATGTTGAATTTTATCTTTAAGTTCTTTCAGTAATTCAATTGCCCTGGACACATCCTTAAAGTGAGAGCCTTTCCACACAAGTGTTCAATGCCAAAAAGTTAATTATTACTGTCAAACTGCCTTTTATTTCTAGTTTTGGTAAAACAAAACAGAACTATCAAGCCTGACCTTTTTCATATCATATGACCATGGTAGACCATGGCCAACCATGTTTTGTTAAATGGCAAGACAGTCTTTGACTATAGTCATCATGACCATGGTATTTGGCCATGGTCAACCATGGTATTTGGCCATGGTCGACCATGGTATTTAGCCATGGTCGACCATGGTCAACCATGGTCATGTTGACCATGGTCATGATGACCATGGCCAAAGACTGTGGTGCCATTTGACAAAACGTGGTCTACCATGGTAAACCATGGTCATATGACCATGGTCGACCATGGTTTAGCCATGGTATACCATGGTCATATGGCTTTCATTTCGCCTGGGTATGACAACACCAGTGACAAACAACAAGAAAAACATGGAAAGCAAACATCTGATATGCTCGAAAAAACATTATGTAGCATTTACATGTAATGATGCAAAGACAATATAATCAGGGAAAACAGTTATCAGCAGACATCTGTCTCATCTCTAAGAGCCATGAGAAGAATTATTATAAAGTAGTGATATATGTTGTTAATTCCATTGCTGAATGAATGGGTAAGAGTATGTACCATTGACATTAATCTAAAATAAACCCATAATAGGAAACTTAAATGTTAATACAGTTTTCATACGGTTTATTGAAAATATGTGCCCCAATGAAACTATAGAGGTAAGCTAAGTAAAGCTCATTTCAGTTGTCTAAACGTCTTGCTATGTAACAATGGACAATAAATTGCACATGCATTTCATGCTCAACAGATTTTGTATCTGAAACAAGGGGTCAACAAAACATGATCACCAATATCAAATCTACTCAATTTTACTTTTATTTTATTGTATAAATTATTCATTATATTCCAAAATCAATCTATAAAGACCTTTTCAGTTTCAGTACATGGTGTTCTATTGGGAAACAAAAAAGAACAAACAAGGAAATTGGAAATCTAGCAGATTTGTGCTGCCACTGTCCTCACATTGCAAGAGTTCCAACAGTATACAGGGTTTTATCCATTCCTGGACCTTAACCCTTTGCATGCTGGGAAATTTGTTGTCTGCTAAAATGTCGTCTGCTGAATTTCTAAAATTAGCATTTTCTTCGATTTTTTTTCTAAGACCACTATCAGAATAACAAACAGTTTGGATCCTGATGAGACGCCACGTTCTGTGGCGTCTCATCTGGATCCAAACTGTTTGCAAAGGCCTTCAAAATCCGGTTCCAGCGCTCAAAGGGTTAACAACTCCACACTGTGGCAATACATGTCATCTCTAACTTCCAGTAATCTCCTTTGATCCTAAGTTCATTAAAGTTCCATATGCTCGGAGAACAGGTCTTTACAATCATTGTAATCACGAAAGTGTATTTGTCCATTTTATAACATGCTCTGAAAAAGATGTACAAAATATATTAAGAATGTTGAACTGGCCAGGTTTTATGAAACTGAAAATTCTACACCTGAGTTTGATATTTTAAGTTGTTATTATGCAACAAGACTTAAGAATAAATAAAATTTACAACAGTATTATAATTTTTCCGTGTATGTTACTGCATGGTGATAATAGTAAATGCCACCTATAATATGTCTTCCCTATCACTTAGCATTTCAACATATTGTAGAATGAACTATACATTTTCATTTTAATCACAAACAAATTGTTAAGTAACTAGCACAATAAATGGAAGCCTAAGGACACTCAGGTCCAGTCCTTCCCAAAATAATAATTTATTGCCGGTCTGGAGGTCCTATAATCATGCATCCTTTGCCGGCCCCGACTGATCATTTCCGGCCCAAAAAAGGAAAATGATGAAGAATGACAAAAATGAGATTTTTTTTAACAATATTTGAATATTATTATAATAATATACTATTTTATATCAATATTCATACATTTTACTAACAAATAATGAAACTTCCTCTTAATAAAATAATGTACTTCTGAGAGCTTCACTTCATTTATTCCATTGAGAGCAAGTTAATAATTCAATTATATATTTGTTTCTGTTTATGTAATTTCCTTTTTAACTCCTCGGTTCATGTTGACAGTTTGTGGGAAGGCCACAATGAATTTCGTTTATTCCCTGCTTGCTTACAAATAAATCCGTTAAAACGGAAACTAAAACGCACATGCTTGTCAATGTTTATTCTCTCCCTTTGCCAAATGTACTCATATAGTGATTACATAGTGTGTTATTCGTTTGGCGATGCAGCAAAAATCTTTGGATACCGTATATACACTTACGTCATTCAGAAAATGCAACCAATGAAAAACCTTTCACATTAATGGAGTATTCATTAATAATTTGGTAAAATCTAACTTATGCCTTGAAACTTTTCTGAAAATAGCTTATGGAATTCCAAATTTCGCCGCAATTTTATTACTGGACACAAGGTCCTGCAATATAAGAATCATTTCCGGATTTTCCAATTTATTATTGAAAAAATCCAAGGACTGACGGTATTTGGATAGGACTGCTCAGGTCATCTGCAATGAGGTACATAGCAAAGAATCAGTTGAATGATAGGGAAGATACAATACTGAATGTTGGAAGCTGATTAATGGGACATTAAAAGGTTGCTTAGTACACATGGATGACATAGCATAGAAAAACACAAGCCATTTTAAAATACCATTTAAGTCATTGCAAACTTTGTAAATGGCAGAAATGGCAAAAGCACCTTCCATCTGTTTATATAAAATATATTGCTAATGGCCAACAACAGCCATCAAATTATTCCATATTTCTTGGAGTAATCTGGGAGATGTTCATATGTCCATTTTCCCATAAACAGTTATTTATACCTCAAATCTCACCAACTAAATCATCTTTATAACTTCACCCGACTAATCATGGAAAATACAGAAAAATACCAACCAAACCATGGGAAAAGATGTAATCAATAGGATCAACAGTAATGACAATTTAGCATCAGAATAAAGCAATCAAGAAAAACAATAACAAATATCATAAAAGCCAATTTGCAAATGCATCCTCTTATATCTGTCCTTGTTTGTATCAAAGAATATGAGATAGCAAAATTACTTTTTTATTTTTATGTATTTTTATTATTTTTTGTATATTGTTTTTTGGCCTGTCTGTCATTCTGTCTGTGACTCTGTCTGTGAAACTGTCTGTCACAAACTTTAACCTTGGTCATAACTTTTCAATATTGAAGATAGCAACTTGATATTTGGCATGCATGTTTATCTCATGGAGCTGCACATTTTGAGTGGTGAAAGGTCAAGGTCATCCTTCAGGGTCAAAGGTCAAATATATGGGTCAAAAGCGCTCAAAAGGGGGCATTGTGTTTCTGACAAACACATCCCTTGTTTCATTTGGTAATACTAATCAAAAAGGCAAAAATTACATAGTGTCAGTCAAGCTATTTATTTTTATGTTTCAAATCATATGTATCCTGTAGCTTGTGTAAAATAACAGATACAAGTATATTACCTAGCCACAATCAACTAGTGGTAACAAAGCATGCATACTTTTGATCAGTAGGTTGTGGATTTGAGTATCTACTGAAGCATGTTTTTCCTTGAAAGGTTCTTCAGAACAGGATTACATAGGTCCAAGAATCCATGTGATTGTTATCTCAGTTGCTTGTAACTGAGGTAAAAAAGGTTTTTCAGACATTTTCTAAAAATACAAAAAGAAGTGAGTTTTAAGTCCTATAATTATCAATTTATCATTATTGTATTCAAATATATTGTAGTTTGAAGAATGTGAAGAGGTCACCCCATCTGTCAAATCTTGAGCAATCCATTTCATTAACTGCTGTGGATTTGTGAAGCAGAGGCAATAACGACAACAGCCAGAATTTCAAAGCAAACCGATAATGCATTAATATGTCAACAGACTTTGGTATATTCAATATTTATCCAGCAAAAAAGCAGGAAAGCAAAGTTTACTGGAACAAGAGACAACTCTTTATAATGCATAGAATATTTTCCAAATTACTCTTTTACTACCATATTTAGTTGCTCTCGTGAGACTAAACATTATTATTATTACTGAATTATGCAAAAATATGACGACCAGACAGCTTCCTAAAATGTCTCACATAAAAACAAGGACTGCATCTTTCCCTAATAATCACTATACTAACAGAAGGATTTTTAGTCTTATTACAGTTTTTAATATTTAATGATAGCAGATTGTGCTTTGTTTTACAATTACAACAGCACAATTTCCAGCAAGCGCTCCTGTAACGTGCATAGTTATTATCACAATATTTTACAGAAATTTATTTTTAGGAATCTCCGTTCATTAAAGTAATATATTGAAACAATTAATATTCCTACTTTTCATACATATGTTGATCTAGAAGCAATGATATATTGACCAAAATGGTTAAGAAAATGTTACAAAATTATTCTAATTAGATGGTCCAAATGGGATTCTAAACTCATTTCTACAGAAAGCCAGCTCTTTAATCAGAATTAATAACTCAAAATCTAGTACTACAATGCAACTCTGTTGAATCCATGTCCAATATATAGTGAGTTGGCCCTGGACCCCAATTTTTTTTCATACACTTCAATTTTCTGTAAAAATCGACATTCATAACTAAATCCAGTTTGGTCCTACATGCTTGTGTTGTGTGACTAACACTAACCCAACTTGACCTACATTAAAGATTAACAGTTTTACGTCATTGGGCGTGTCACCTTTGACAACGTTTTTTATTGAATTTGCTTTAAACTGACATCATTCTTGGTAATCGTATCAGCCAATCAGCGCTCAGGAAGCTGTATGCATGACGTCCCCCTGTGAAGGTGTATACAATAACGGTAAATGTAACAGAAAAATACTGACCTATCTTCACGACTATAGCCCTGTAGATACAGCCTTAATTTTAATTAAGAGAAAAGGTTTTCAAATTGTTTAAAAAATACACTACAATTTGTTAATCCAAAAGTTAAGATCTTATATTTAGTTGTCTCCCCTGTAATACACAGTTTTTATTCAGCAGTAAAATATTAAAGGCCATGCTTTCCCCAAGGAAAGTGCGTTATTCATAGCAGTACTTCAAGTACATTTCATTTATAACTGTATTGTTTTAAAATATAATGTTGTCTATAGTCATCGAAATGCACCTTTAAAATGCAATTAGTCTATGTCAAAATAATAATGTGTCACTTCTGACAAGCAATTTCAGATTTTTATGAAATGATCACCGCCGAGTTGAACATAAATCACTTTTACACAACAGAACATTTCTAAAGTTGTCATTTGAAAATTGTGTTGTGCAACATTTATTGTCTTTAATACCAGTTCATTGTACTGTGACCTCATGAAAACAATATACTCAGTCCTAATTGTCCAAACTGTCAGAGACCTGCAACCGTAAATAAATCTGTCAAAGATTATTGCAAGAAAATATCAGAAGCAACAAGGTCAGGTCAATAGGAGAACTCTTCAGACTGGCAAGAAACACAAGAAAAACATGTAAGACCGTTTGACATAGCACTTGACAGCAGTAAAATACCATGTGGTTTATGATAGAGCCCAATATGACAGCAGTAAAATATCATGTGGTTAATGATAGAGCCCAATACCATGTGGTTTATGATAGAGTCCAATACCATGAGTACTGCCTTATCACTTGATTAATAACCTTAATATGGGAACAATGACACACTGGTCTGTTAATAAGGAATGATTTCTCATATTGGTATGCGCCTGTTAACAGAGACAATATATTTTGTCCTTTTACAATAATAGTACAAGTATTTTTAAGGCATTTTAAACCACTCAGCACTCAAACCTTTGCAACAGTCTCACAATTGTGCGCATAGAACATTTTCTGCAAGTAGTCTACAAATATTATGACTTTTTAACAAAATCACTTGATCTTCATTATTTGTAAAACATTCAGACAAAAAATTCTGTACTTCATAATATTCTTTTAACATTTCACTCTGGAAATCAATTCAAGTATCCCAGCTTATAAAGTGTTTAGGGAATAACACCCAACAGAGCATGCAACTTTTATCTTGCCATCAAACATGGCCATGTAGGGGAAAGATTTATGTATATTTAAGGATGTCATGACCATTGGAGAGTGTTACATTGTGATCATGCAAACAAGATTTTATTGTCACAGATTGTCAGATTCCCAGTATGTCAGTTCCTCAGTGGCTTCAGGAAATGTTAGATTTGTTCCGGGAATTAGGATGAAAGCATTGGCCTATTGGTAATTGTATCAACACAAGTTGGTTGTATGTTACAAACTTTACTTTGTTTTATCACATGCCATACCCTGTTTCCAATGTAATATAACCATTACATATAATATTATATTACACATGTGTAATATAATTTTTAAGCGTTTTCATTGGCTTAGTTTTCTTTTATTGACCAATTGCATTTTGTTATTTTGATGAAATGACGTTGCAACGTCAAATGACGTCATGAAATGTAAACAACATTCAGCATACATGCCATACGTCCCGGATTGTCCGGGATTGTCCCGGAAATGAAGACAGTGTCCCGCAGTCCCGGAAATCTGTCAAATGTCCCGGATTTTACAAAATCCATATGTACATGTACCTTATCTTAGGCTTAACTGCACCTCAAATCTGTGTTCCCACTTATCCGCAGCGTCTCAATGGCAATGCCTACCCGAATAGGTGACTAGGCTACACGTACGTATCATAATCGATCAATTAACAGGGGTCCTGTTATCATATCGATTGTTTCGGTATCGTTGTAAATTGGCTTTAATAACTATGCTCAACTTTTATGGCTGTGTTGTTTTAAGGGATTACGCGATGCACATTCATGAATAAATCCAGTATCACCCGGATGTTCGCGCCTTCACGGTGTCTGATTCATTCACGCTGGTAATGCGGCAAACAACAGTCCCTTATGCTTAGCGCCTACTACATGTTTGTATGTCAGTTGTAACAGTTTGATGTCATAGCTTTCAGCGCGCGTGCCACCCATGACAACGTTTGCATTCATCACCCGTGTAACACGTTTAAAGTGTATACAGTGACTAAAATTAAATCCTGCAGATGATTTGACATGTACACAAAAGCAATTTGGTGCTCTTTTCTAACACGAAAAAAAACGTGGCTTGTACCTAGTAACAGAAGTAGTAATGTTTAATTGGACGTTAATAGATCTAGTGTATTTCGGATAGGCTTTCGAACTTAGCAATTTACGACGTGTAAAAAAAATTCATACCCAAAATGCATATATGTCTATATATATCGCTATATGTATACATGTCCCGGAAAATCGGCAAAAGTCCCGGAAAATTGAGCTCAATGTCCCGGAATTGGTCTGAAAATTTATGGCATGTTTGCATTCAGGTTTTATCATTATGTTTGCATAAATATTTATTTCATTTGCTCATTAAGCATGTGATAAAAAAGATCTGACACTCGTTGTCATATCATACCATATTTTATTAAACTCGTCCAGGAAATTCGTTAGTCAGCTAACCAAAGGTTCGCTTACTAACAAAATTCCTGAACTCATTTAATAAAATATGGTATGATATGACAACTCATGTCAGATCCTATATTTATGTGATCAGCCAACTTGCAGGTTATATAACTGTTTCTAGAGTGCAATATCAAAAACACATTTTTTTTTACAAAGATGTAGATAACATAGCCAAAGTGGTGGTCATGATGAAAATGACAATGATGATTATTATTATGATAATGACAATGAAGAAAACTATGATGGTGATGATAATGACATGATGATCATGTTTCTTATATACTCTAGATAACATTTAAACAATAGGTAACCTGTTACTTAACACTTTGAGCGCTGGAACCGGATTTTGAAGGCCTTTGCAAACAGTTTGGATCCAGATGAGACACCACAGAACTTGGCGTCTCATCAGGATCCAAACTGTTTGCTATTCTGATAGTGGTCTTATAAAAAAATCAAAGAAAATGCTAATTTTAGAAATACAGCAGACGACATTTTAGCAGACGACAAATTTCCCAGCATGCAAAGGGTTAACAACATTTTTTCTATAACAAGGGTAATAATTTGCAGTGTTTATTACAAACAATTGATGTTTTCATTTTCAGCACAATTCCTTGATACATCAGGAATTCCATTTAACAACTTAGACACCAGCACAATATCTGCTGAGTTGTCAAACTTGCTAGAATCTTTGTCTTTGACAAATATTGCAAGATTCCATGCAAAATATCAGAAGATTTGATTTCTTTGCTCTGTAAACAAGAGCACAGTGTATCAATTAAAGAACAAGTTAAGATATTTTTAATTATATTAAATACAAATAACTCTATATGGGTAATCAAGTGTTAGTGTTTTTTTCTAGTTTTGCTGAACAATTAAAACATTTGATCAATACTGTTTTTATTACATCGGCATTACTTTTCTGTGTTTATTCATGATTACATAAACTAAAAACAAGTGATGTTTATTCATAATGACAAAAACTAAAAACAATTTATATTTTTATTTTCACCACATTGCCTTGACACTGTTTTACCAAAAATAGGATTTGTTAATATCTATAGCATTGGAAATGGAACAAGACTATTGCCAAGCAATGATGTCCCCTACCTGCTCCACCATTGTCAGATTAAAAAAAAAATAATTGCCATAGCAACCAGAATTCTTGACGTAGGAACAAAATGATATGACGTGCATAATCTCCATATTGCCATCTGTCCATGTTTCAAGTTTCATTAACAAATATGAAGAACTTTTAAAGTTATCCCAGGATCCAGAAAAGTGTGACAGACAGACTGACGGACTGACTGACGGACTGACTGACAGACTCATGGACAGAGCTCAATCCATAAGTCCCCTCCGGTGAAACCGGTAGGGAACAATAATCTTATTTCAATAAATATTTTTGTATTAAAATCAAGGTTTTTGAAAATGGTTTTTGTCATGCATGGAATAATTATATGGATCCACTGACCATAATTCTAGCCTGCATTTAATGCATATATTGAGCTAGTGATAGCAAATAGAATTCAGAATAACAAGCACTCTGAGATAGAGAACATTAATTATCCTCGTTATGTTTTCCATTTCCATTAGAAAATTGTGAGAAATATTTCATCCCGCATGCAATACTCCATATTCAAAGCAAACATGGGGTCACTTTGTTGTAAACAGCTTAACAGTAGTGCTGATTGGTCTATAAGACACCAGTTTTGATTGGTCCATAGGACACCTGATTTGCTTTTTCTATAAGAAACCTGCTTTGATTGGTCTATAAGACGCTTGCTTTGATTGGTGGGTCAGAAATTTGCTTTGATTGGTCTATAAGACCCTTGTTTTGATTGGTCTGTCAGAAACTTGCTTTGATTGGTGTATTAGACTCCTGATGCAGTGCAGCTATGTGGTTAGAGTGTCTGCCTCTAACCCTGAGGACCCAGGTTCAATCATATACAGGAGCTCAAGAGTATTCAGCTTAAATGATGCCAGAAGTAAATGGGTCTGGTCTTTGTGATCTCTGAACTAAGATGTCAGTATCATATGGATGCACTGCAGACTGTTTAGGGAACAAAGGACCAAGTGTCAAGATTGTGTTTGTATGCCATTCAAAATCCCACTCCATGAAACCTTATTTGGGAAAAGCCTGCTGTCTAAAAATAGAATAGGTGTGAGACTGTGTTAGATGGTAATTTAATTTTTTATTTGGAAGGTCATATTTTTTTGCATTTCGCTGAGAATGTGCAAGATTCCCAACAGTGTGTTTTATAACAAACTTATGTATGAAAATATTGAATGAAGGTTACAAAACTGTCTGTTTCTTGTAGAGAGACCAGGACTGTCAGAAAATAAAGCCAGATCATATTTATCAGAGACATAATGGGTATACGTATATATTAATAATATCTCCGGAACCCATATGTCCACAAATATTGCACATTTATCATTCTTAAGTGACAGCTTTTACCAAACTGAATGATTGCAACCATTGTATAACAAGATAAGATGATTACATACCAAAGACATATTGCTGTAACCAAAATGAGGAAAAATGTGCCATTTTCTGTTAATGTTTCCTCTTTACATAAGATGTAAATGCACATTTAATGATTTAATGGCTGTGTCTGTCTGGAAGAGGAAAGATGATAGCTGTATTTCACATCCATTTTCCCTCTTAACTATATCCGTGCATTAATTTCCTTGCCCAATGGATAACCGTCGCCGAAATATGGCAATGAATTGTTGGTTTTTGTGTCATTTCCTATTTTTGAATTTGGGATTGCCGTAAGATTCTCATGTATGGGACTGTGGTAATTATTAGCTCTGTTCTCTGTGCGGAAAGGAGTTGTGATGCAGGACTAATGAATCTTTCAAAACAATACTGTGGTGATTGTCCATTTAAATGAAGACTAATTTGTTTTTACATATAATAAATATATTTTATTTCTTAATTAACCACATTTGATGGGTACCCAGTCCATTAATGAACCTTATTCTACTTCATTTTTTGAATGACACATTGTATATTGTATGAATCTTGTTTGCATGGAATTGGTGATCATGGGTTTTCAACATTTATAGTTAACCTCAGCACAACGTGCTCATTGTGAGCTTTTGTGATCACCTTTTGTCGGTCGTTGATTGTCCGTGCATCGAGCATCATCAACATTTACATTGTGAACACTCTAGAGGCCAAATTGTTTGCTCAATCTTCATTAATTTACTTGTGATCGATTTGTTTTAACAAAAACGTCATGTTTCATTTAAAAACAAAGCAGTTTAAAACACAGGAATCAATTTAGATTTCCAGTCACATGTATGTCTTCTACAATCTTGTGGAGTTACTTAAAATTATTTGACACTAAACACGTTATGACAAGTAACCATGACAACAGCAGTGATAAATGACCAGAAAAACATGAAAAACAAACACCTGATATCCTTGAAGAAACAATACGTATCAATCACATGTAATGATACAAAGACAATATTATCAGGGAAAAAAGTTATCAGCAAACACGGTCTCATCCTTCCAAACCATGACAAGAATTATTTTAAAGTAGTAAAAAATGTAGGTAATTGAATTGCTAAATAATGAGTAAGAAGTATTTACTATTGACACAAATCTAAAAGAAATTATATATTAATAACGTGTTATATAAGGCAGTTTACTAAAATCATCTGCTCTATTAAAGATAGCAAGGTAGATTGGTAAGCTTAGTAATGCTCATTTCAGCTCTCAAAAAGTCTTACTATAGATGTAAGCATGAACAATTTAGTTCACAGACTGGTCAGGTGTCTCAATGTCAATAAGGCGACCAATGGCTAACAACCCTAGAACACAGATGACCTCACCTCTCTATAGAAAAAGTAAAGTGGTTTTCAACTTGTTTTTGACCACACGATTATCTGAATCTCTGTTGCAACTCATTCTGCATGCATTTCTTGGTCAATAGATTTTCAATCTGAAACAAGGGGTCAACAACAAATGATCATTACTATCAAATATGCACAACACACGTGGGGAGCAAAACTACAATTGTCAATCAATAACATGTACTCAACTTTACTTAGATTTTATTTTGTTAAATAATCATTATATCACAAAATCAATCCATTTAGATCTTTACAGTCTCAGTATTCGGTGGGGAATAATTAAGAACAAACTAGGACATTGGAAATCTAGCAGATTTATGCTCCCATGGTCCTCACATTGAAAGAGTTCCAGCATTATACTGGGTTTCACCCATTCCTGAACCTTTACAACTCCACACTGTTGCAATAAATGGATGGTGGAAAACAATTCCAGTAATCTCCTATGATCCCTAAGTTCATAAAAGTTTCATTTACTCTGAGAACAGGTCTTAACGATGATTGCGATCACTAAGGTGTTAGTCCGTTTACAAATATTCTCTGAAAAGAAATGTACAGAAAATAGTGTGAATGCTAGCCACAGTTCATTGCAAGATATTGCAGAATGAACCAAAAATGGTCCATCCATTTTCATTTTGATCACCAAAGTTATTTAAGTAACAAGAATCAATAAATTAGCCTAAGACATAAGGTTCATAGAAAAATAATAGCATAGAATCAGTTGAATAATGGAGAAATATTAAACTGAATGTTGTAGGCTGATAAAACGCTCATTAAAATGTAACTTAGTTAAAGTACAAATGGATGACATAACATAGCAAAACAGCCAAACCATTTAAAATGACATTTAAGTCCTTTTTAAATTTGTTAATGGCATAAAGTAGCATAAGCACCTACCAGTTGTTCATATGCTTTTAAAATAAGATGAAAACAAGGCTTGTCACCATAGGATGACATATGCCTCCTTTTTCCACATTTTTCAAAACCTAAACGCAAAACATAAATGCAAAATGTGATGGAATTTCAGACGGACAGACAGACGGACGGACAGACAGACAGACCGGCAGTGCGATCACTATATGCCCACCTTCGGTGGAATTTAAAAAACGGTTTATTCAGACTTGTTCTAGTCTATATTAATACAGGCTGAATGAATGTAGTGTTACATTTATTGCTAAACTTCATCAGCAGAGAAGTGGCAGTTGCACTTAAGAATGCACTCAAAGGGTTTAGGAATATGAGCTTATTAAATGATTGCTAACCATAACCCTTTGAGCGCTGGAACCGGATTTTGAAGGCCTTTGCAAACAGTTTGGATCCAGATGAGACGCCACAAAACGTGGCGCCTCATCAGGATCCAAACTGTTTGCTATTCTGATAGTATTCTTTGAAATTTTTTGAAGAAATGCTAATTTTAGAAATTCAGCAGACAACATTTCAGCAGACGACAAATTTCCCAGCATGCAAAGGGTTAAAGTGCATCTGACACTCTATATGAAGGAATAGCTCTGGAATAGGTTGGCTGACAATATGCTCCATGAAAGAAGCATAAGTGGATTAAGAGAAGTGAAGAGGAGGTGTACATTCACCCATCCCCCCTCCAGACATTTACAATTATCTAGAGTGCAGACTTACACTTACATGTAGATCACTTATAAGTCGTTTTACCATATGTCCACCTTTGTATTCAGTATGAACATTAGTCACATGTGAACTTAACTGTTCTTGCAGTTTAAACTAAGTCTCATTTAACATTTCTTAAATGAATCTTGGATTGTTCTTGCACTTTTTCTAAGCAGTTTTTTAACAGAATTCAGGAACAGTTCGGAAACATTTCTTTAAGTGTTCTTACTTTGCCAAGGAGGTCAACTTATTCATCACATGTCAAATAATGTAACAAATTGACAGCTTACCAAAAAGCTCAAAATGCCAAGGTAATGGCCATAACAATTAAATTATTCTATATTTCATTTGCATATGTCCATTTTCCCATAAACAGTCATTTATACCTCTTATCTCACCAACTAATTCATCTTTATAACTTTCCTGGACTGACCATTGAGAATCCAGTGAATTCCCCATCACAACATGGGAGAAGATCAAGTCAATAGCATCAACTGAGTAATGACAATTTAGCATCATTATAAAACAATCAAGAAAAACAATAAAACATATCATGGAAGCAATCCTTATTATATAATTTGCACATTCATCATCTTATATCCGTCCTTTTTATCACAGAATATGAAAAAGCATAATGACTTTGTTACTTTGTCATTTGGATAACAATTGTCAAAAAGGCAAAAATTATAAAGTGTTTGTAATCCTTTTTTTGCATATGTTTCAAATAATATGTATGATATTGATTGTGATATTGATTGTGTAACATAACAGATTCAAATATTTTACCTCACCATTTTTGACTATTGGTTACAAAGTATGGATTATTGCAATCAAGAGGTTGTGGATATGCGCATCGACAGAGGCATTAAATAATGCTTCATTAAAAAGTTTTACAAAAGAGGATAAAATGGGTCCAAGAATCCATTTGTATGTTTGCTCAAATGGCAGTAACTGAAGTGATAAGAGGTTTTCAGAAATTTAAAGAAAAAAAAGAAAAATAAGTGAGTTTCAAGTCCTATATCAATGTAAAATTATTGTATTTAAAGACATTGTTACAGTTTGAACAATGTACAAAGGTCACCCCATCTGTCAAGTCTTAAGCTGATCCATTCCATTAACTGCTGTGCATTAATATGTCTTGCACAGTCAATATCTGCTGTTAGCAGCAACAACTTCAAAGAACACCAATGATGCATTTAAATGTCAACCCACTTTGGTATATTCAATATTTCACCAGAAAAAAAAAACAGGAAAACAAAGTATACTGGAACCAGAGACGGCATATTTAGTGTCCCCACTGCATAATTCATTGAATATTCTCAAAATTACTCTTTTACTGCCGTTTTTAGTGGCTCTCATGTGACCCAACAATTATGGCAAAATATGAGGACCAGAGATATACTTTAAATGTCTCGTTTACATAAAAAGGACTGCAGCTTTGACAACAATCACTATAAAAACAGAAGAACTTTTTGTTTATTAAAGTTTGTAATATTTAATGATAGCAGCCTGTGTTTTGTTTTAATATAACAACAGCACAATTTCAAGCAAGCGCTGCTGTTACTTGCATGGTTATTATCAAAATATTTTAAAGGAATTTCCATTTAAAGGGATCTGACTCATCAATAAATTCAAACAATGAATATTCCCACTTTTCATAAATATGTATATCTAGAAGCAATAATATACAGACAAAAATTGTTAAGAACAAGAGATGTGTTTGTCAGAAACACAATTCCCCCTACTGCGCCCCTTTGAATTAAAAAACATTTTTTTATTATATCCCTTTAAAAATTATTACTTCCCTTGTGAAAATGATCTGTACCTGCCAAATGATAAATAGAAATTATCTCCCTTTAAAGCTTGTTACTTCCCTTGGAATTTGTTTTTTAACCTTTGACCTTGAAGGATGACCTTGACCTTTCAGCACTCAAAATGTGCAGCTCCATGAGGTACACATGCATGCCAAATATCAAGTTGCTATCTTCAATATTGCAAAAGTTATGGCCAATGTTAAAATTTCGGACGGACGGACAGACAGACTGACTGTTAAACTGCTATATGCCATCCTACTGGGGGCATAAAAATATGCATATTATGTCACAAAAGTATTCTTTTAAGAAGGTCCAAATGGGATTCTAAACTTTTCATTCTCATTTCTACAGAAAGGGCGCACAGGCTGATCCGGGACGACACTTTATGCGCACGGATTTTACCCCTTCTTCTCAGAGCGCGACTTATTGTGGTTTATGATAAAGCCCAATATCATGAGGACTGCTTTATCCATTGATTAATCACCTTAATGTGGAAACAATGACACACCANGATTAGTTCATAGTCATGGGCCCAGGCATTCAAACAGATTAGTTCATAGTCATGGGCCTAGGCATTCAAACAGATTAGTTCATAGTCATGGGCCCAGGCATTCAAACTACAGAGGTGCTAAACGTTAGTCTTAGAATAAATCTTTTTGATACCGGTATACACTTTTAATAAGAACAATTGCAATGCCACAAAACCAGGCTTTCATACTTCAATTTAAATGTGTGTGCATTCATAAGCCAGGTCTTTATATAAGCTACCTACTCACAACATTGTAGAACAATTCCTCCATCCAAACTAAAGTTATTGAGCAGAAACAGTTGTTCTATTTTTTAGTAACAGTGACCTTGACATTGATCCAACTGGCTGCAAATGGAATCTCTAGCTAAGGCAGCATGTAAACTACCAACATAAAAGTTCAGAATAATGTACTCATAAAATCCCAATTAACTGAGAGGAAACTGCTTTTCCATTTTTTTGTTAAAGTGACCTTGGCCCGACTGGCCCAAAATGAAAGCCCAAGCTAGACCTGCATGTCAACTATCAACACAACAATATAAGAACAGCAAAAACTCAAATTATAAAGTGGAAACCACATTTTTCCATTTTTAGAAGCAGTGACCTTGAAATTGACGAAAGCAGGCCAAAATGCACTCGTGCACTCAAAAAGCTTACATGCATACCTACCTAAATAATAGTCCACAGTGGGACTGTGTTTTAGGCAGAAATCGTGCTAGACGTAGTGTACACACCTACTTCATTTCAAAACCTCTATTGAAACAAAAGTTATTGACTGAAAACCTTTCATTATTTTGGTAGCATTGACCTTGACATTTATATGACTGGTCCCAAATGCAATCCAAAGCTAAGTCTACATAAAAGGTTCCTACACACAAAGTTTTAGTGCAATAACTCCTTCCAAACTCAAGTTAGTGAGCCAAAACATCTTGTTCTATGTTTAGCAACTGAGTGACCTTGACCTAGATCTCACAGGCCCCAAATATAAACCCACGCTAGGTTTTTATACAAGATTTCTAAATCAAAGTTTCATTAAGATTCGCCAATGCAAACTTATGTTATTGACCGGAAACCACCTGTTTCATGCTGCCCACCCTTCAAAGTTCAATCTAATAACCAAGATTTTCAACTTGGTTGAAAACCTGGTTACAAATGAGGCTTCTGAAACTTCTTTCCTTTACCCGGTATGTGTGCAATCAATTATAATGAATATTACACCGGTCAACTTAATAAATATATAATTAATATGCATATGTAACCTTTTAAACAAATAACATCTTACATTGATCACAATTTCCAAGATTAAAAATGTCCAGATCTACTTCTGTTGCTTCTTCACACTAATTCTTAGGCATGCTATTTATGAGACAACTTGTATTTTTAAGGCATGTATATCTGTCAATGTCATTAATTTAAGGAACCATTCGTATGAGTAACCAAGTCCTTGCTCAAGGTTGACTTATAATCTCCTGGGCCCAGAACATTTTAGAAGAGAGTTTCTGAGAAAATTCTTATGTGTTTTTTGGACTAAAGTTAAACTTGACATTAAGGGTAGCTTTATACGCTTTAAAAAAACATAAATATAGTGTATGTTTCTTATCAATACTAATCTAAAATATGTGAATACATGTACAATTTTGAATGTTTAAAAGCAAAAATTGAAACAAATATTCTGGAAAATTCTTCATATAAACTTGCCCTTTGATGCTTTGTCTATAGCTTATGAAACTGATGATTTAGCAACATATGAGCACAATTTTAGTGAATGCAAGATTGTTTAAATCACATATTTTAACATAGAAAGAGCCATATTTTACTTGCTAATAATTGTCTGACTAAAAAAAAAAAAAAATCATTTTTGGCATGTTTACATTCCTACAGTCAGTTCGCATGTAACTATATCTTTGATATTAAAGGGACTTGTTCACGTTTTGGTGAATTTACAAAATTGAAAAAAATTGTTTAAGCTCTGCAAATTTTCGTCGTAGTTACAGAGCTACAGATAACTTTTCTGAGTAATTGGGTAAATACCCATTACTTTTGAGTTCAATTGGGTATTTTAATTTTCAATTGGGTACAAAAAAAGCCGGTACCCACTACTTTAATTGACAATTGGGTATTTTTGTATTAAAATTGGGTATTTTCATTGTCTTCATATGCCCATACATTTGTTAGCTTAATCTAGATTACTTTTCTGAGACTTGCACAGAGAACAACACAGTGTTAATCCAGTCTCCCCTTCCTTCACAATTAGCCACGGAAATTTGCTAGTCCATTCATGAAATGTTTTTCTTTCCAACGCGTTCCTCCGTGTGTTTTCGTTTCGCAACTTTTTCTAGCGAAAGATCGACAATTTTTTCCACCAGTTTTCTTACAATGTAAGCCCTGTCAGCGCTTGCCTCCGACATAACATCGTCAAGAATTAGTTTCACTATATTTTCCGCTTCTGCTTGTGTGTTTCTCGCGGTTAAATAACTAAAAATTGATCTTTTTTTGTGCCTGGGTTACGATATTTCCCTTTTTAAGGCCTCGCGGTTTCGACATTTTCACAACAATAACACGTTGTTACATAGACGCTTTCTTCCGTACATATTTTTGTGCTAAATGTTATACTTTTATCTAGTAACTAGATTTACTCGTTACGCAGAGGAAAAATACGGTATGCGTAATCAGCAATTTCAATAGGGTTTTGGTACGCAGAGTTTTATTTTTCTATGCGTAATCGGCAATTTAACATTGGGTATTTACGCAAATACGCACCTTATCTGTAGCTCTGAGTTATGATATTTGCAAGGAAACAGTAATACTGAACATTTACCATGCTCTCAAATATCCATTATATGCATCTTTTGACAATTTAAAAACCTGAACATTATAAAGTGTTACAAATGTGAAATGATTGCATAATTTGGAAAGTTCTGTTGTTATCGTTATATTTTGTGACATTACAAGGATTGCTGGACTTCTACTCCAAGGGTCATTGGTTTAAGTCCCGCTGTGGATTACTTTTTTTTCTTTATTTAATTTTTCTTCTTGTTTTATACTGGAGCTTTATAGTTCCGATGTTTACATTCATCAATTTAAAGCATTTAATGACAAACTTTAAAACATGCCAAAATCTGTGAACAAGTCCCTTTTTGGAAAATCGCCAATCTGACTGGAATCGGGGAAAAAATCTATTTTTCTCACAGCATAAATCCTCCTGTGGTGACTGTTTGGCCCAGCTTAATGGCACCAGTCTACCAATCTGCTACAAAAATGTGTGAAAATCTATACAAATATGTCTAGTTCCACCAAAACAGTACAAAACCTGAGTGGAGTTCCTGAAACTACTCTCAGATGTAGCGCCCATAAAACGGAGCATTATCACTTTGACCAATGCTTATAATAAACTATAATGGTCCCAGTGGTGTATTGTATTGACAGCAGGATAAAATACTAAGATTTGTAATAAATTAATAATTTATTATTATATGTCTGTTTATATACTCCAGTCAGCTCAAGATGTCATTTTCGACATATGATCATACAATTTTTAACCACATTAGACCCACGTGTCTACTGCAAATGCAAAATACTTCTAGCCACCTTGCAATCTTATAACCAACAATTACAAAACAGTATCAGAAATTTCTACTGTTGTACTGATTCATACAAACTAACTTGTGTTCTTGCCTGATAGGTAATTGTTTTCGCTCAAACTGTACATATAAAATATAACATATATAACAAACGATAAGAAACTTAAAATCTGGACTTTTCCATATCTGAAAACTATTACTCTTCTTAATTCTATGTTTCTGTCTCCATTTTTCAAACTAAAGTCAATATAATCTCTAAAATGCCTCATGTAACAGGCATAACATTTCCTTTTTGTCGCCAATTTATTAGCTTAATCTAATATAGAAAACATTATCTGTTCCAGTAACAAACTGGCGTTTTGTTCACAACAAGTGACGACAGGAAATTCCAATAGCTGAAGACTTACGAGCAGTCGCTGCTTAGAAAAAGAACTCCCGGGAAATGTGGAAATTAACGGTTAAGAAACCAGTATGAGTTTATCCACACCACGTTTTCTTCCCAATTTAGAGACATTAGAAAACGACATTGGATCCATGAGTCACCCAAGTTGACGTCCTCATTTCTGAAGACCGTAATTTCGAAGTACTCTGACAGACGCAGACTCATCTCCGTGGAAATCAATTGATATATTGTTTTAGTGTGGGAATTCATGAAGGGGGAAGGGACACAAACATTTCCATTCTAAGAATGCCGATGCAGAAAAAGTATCCCAATAAAGAACAAATATTGATCTTGATTTTCAATGAGTCCCAATTTCATGCCCCTGGTGCTAATTTCACACACACTTAATTAGTGAAATTTGCCTTAAAAGCTGGAAATTCTAACATTTTAAGCATCTCTCAATTTGTTGTCTTTTTCTCATTTGTTAGACAAACTTCTTGAGACAAGATCATTTTTTGCATGACAGCAATTTTTTTCATTTTTTTTTTTTAAAGAACTCCAAATCCTCTGCAAGTCACACTGTTATCTGATCAATGGACACTGTAGTCTGTATATTGAAGTCCATGTGAATAAACCATAGAAATAAATCTAATTATACATGTAACCGT
The DNA here is from genome assembly GCA_007657795.1 of Dreissena rostriformis. Classification (NCBI taxonomy): domain Eukaryota; kingdom Metazoa; phylum Mollusca; class Bivalvia; order Myida; family Dreissenidae; genus Dreissena; species Dreissena rostriformis. The sequence continues at coordinate 55,331 of VMBQ01003832.1, read as the reverse complement.
TATTAAAAAATTGTAATAAATTATAATCTATACTTTATTCTATATTATATGAAAAATGTGTATCAATTATTATCTATACTTTATTATCTATATTATATGAAAAATGTGAATAAAATATTATCTATATTTTACTATCTATATTTTATGAAAAATGTAAATCAATTACTATCTATACTTTATTATCTATATTTTTATGAAAAATGTAAATCAATTACTATCTATACTTTACTGTCCATAGTATATTAAAATAGTAATCAGTTATTATATATAATTTAAATCTATATTATATGATTTCAAATATAGTAAAAATGGGTGCTGCTTCAGAAAAAATAAGTCTCCATTGGCAATTTCTGCTCCAAGTTTCTTATGCCATGTAATTAGCAAATGGAATTTCTTAACAAGAATTCAGCTACCTTCCAGGGAGGATTACATATTTCTAATTATGCAATTAAGAACACCAAAAACCAGACATTAGGGCTAGAGTTGAGGATATAACGGATATAACTGTCGCATTAGCATAACAATAAAAATATGGATACAACATATAAAACTCCACCCATTCACAATGTGCATGTCATTGAGCTATTACACTTATAATCAACATCTATGATATTGACAACACTTGCAAACCTGTATTGTTGCCTCCAGTGAACTGGCTTGGGGCCTCTGTGACTGGTGGGACCGCACTGGGCTCGATGCTGGGGTTGCCATGGTAACAAGAAATTCCACAATTCAAAGACACACATTACATCACATTTTTCCGTTCACTGCTGATTTTTTTTCAGAAACCAGCACGCGCTACAAGAGGATCTTTTGGAAACCTGAAAAAAGTAGAAGCTGATAATTTAAGCATTAATTTGTCATTGGTTTCACCATAATTTATTTATGGTTGAAGTGTTGTGTGTGTATTCAATGTGATTTTATAGATGTTAACAATTTGATTCTTTGTAATAAATCATGATGTATTGAGAGAATGTTGACTTACATTACATCACATTTATTTAAACAGGCTATATTGATGGCTTTACTTGTTATGAAAAAAATCTTATTTTTTCAAGAATAAATGAGTTGTGCTTCACAAAACACAAGGAAGTTCTTACAAAGAGTAATTGATTTGACTTGTGTCAGTAAAATAGGGTATATGTCCACTCTTCCTTTTACATTGATATCATTGGTAATGTGCTTTATAATTGGTAAATTATTTTCATTTAAAAATATTCTATGACATTTGAAGCATTCAAAATCAGAATCCTTAAATGCCACATAAGATATTTTTTAACATGTTTAATTTATTTGTACATAGAGAATAACTAGTTACTGCGTTGTGTTATGATCTAAAAACGTCAATTAAATTTCTGTGTATGATAATTATGACCAAGTGAAATTACTACATAATATCAAATATCAAATCTATTGAAAAATTGTAAATAAGGTTATATGTTCATAGAAAATGTTGCCAATGTCATGTTCGGCAAAAAATTAATAAGAACAAATGACTAAATCTCTAGAGTAAATGACTAACGTCTCCACATGTTTGGGAAACAAAAGCTTTGAAAGGATTACAAATGAGTCGGATAGGATTTAAAAAAAAAATGCAAATCCTGGATTAAGTGTATTTGGCTTAGCATTCTGCAATATTGGTGTAAATGACTATTTCAGATATCATAATTATATTAATGTTGACCACATCAGATAAGTTATGGTTACTAGGCAACACTCTTAAGCCGGTGACATTAGTATTTTATGTAGATATTATTATGCCACTGGGTAAAATATTCTCAAGTTAAATAATCAATTAATATAAAAGTAAAAGAATTGAACAGGTCCTTGCTATGTTATTTAATTATGTATTTTAAACTTGGGGATAAGTTTTCAGCTCATTGTTTACACAGTGTCAGTTTAACATGTACATGATGCACAAAGAAACCAATTAAAGAAGAGGTATCTTAATCAGCTGTACATAGATAAGATGTTTAATTATGACATGGATGCAGGGAGTTCCATACTGATTAGATGATTACCCCTAGGCATATAGATTAACAGTGTCCACAACTACTGAAAATTGGCTACTTGAAAATCAAAGGGTGTCAGGTGCCACATGTCTTGTACAGTATAAACGTGTGAAAATGGCAGCTTTGAAGATATTGTTGTAGCCATTTAACACCATTCAATAGGCCTTATTAATCATGGTGGTTCAACCTTATCTGTTAATGAATGAAGACATTAATCAATGTCCAGTGCTAAAATAACAGTGACAGACAGACTAGCACTTACTGAAATGTGAAAATATGAACAACACTAAATGGGTCCTGGTAATTTAAAATTACTTTAAATATTATGTATCATTTTCATTGTATAACTGTCATCTGAGGTCTTTTTTTGACCTCATGAAATAAGTTTTGCAGTGAAATTCTCCAGTTTAACTCTTTTAAAATAAACATAAAGGTTGGAAATAGCATTAAATCATAAAAAAAAAAGATAATGTGTTGGTTTTCCGTAGATTATCAACTTGTATTCACTCATGAAAATATTGATTTCTCTGAGCACTTGAGAATTTAACACAAAAAATAGTATATTTAAACATTAAGACATCTCATACAACAATAAGTTCATATTATAGACTATTAAGTATTGTTATAGCAGATACAATAAGTGTAAGAAGGCTGTATGCACAGTATTAATGCATCAAAATGATAAGACTATTCCATTGACAATTCTGAGAAATTCTAGATATTTATTTAATTAAAATATATATAACATACCTTGAACAATGTAATTTCAAAACTCTTTGGTTAAATATTTATTTTATTTATTCAGTTCAAAGGATATGTTGTAATAACACATAATATATATTGCAACATTTCCCCTAATTACACATTTTTTTAATGACTTTTCACACAGTTGAAGCCTTTACACGAATGACCACACGTTGTCATAATTCCCGCTGCTATCCAAATAAATCCACGTGAGTGATTGCAATGTAAACAAACATGTACATTTTTGTATCAAATTTTATTTGTATGTTTTTATGATATTATAAATGGAACGTTTTAACTAAAGAAAATGCATTATGTCCGGTCTTTAACATAATTCCTCAAATACTGTGAAGCTNATTAAGATAAGATATCACGCGTCACCTTTAAATAACATGTTAAATGACAATCAAGACCTTATTCATGCCAGGGACCTACACAAATAGGTCCACGTCCATGCTGTGTTTTATCACTCTTAAACGAATGCAGATGAACCTTATTTCTACTAATTACGTAATTTATATTTAAAAAAAAAACACGAACTATTATGTGGTTGTCAGATCGATAACAGAAACTCTTTAAATCCTCAAATATATTTGATAAACCCGTTTCGCTTCCTTGTTTTGCGTAGGAACCTATACACACATATATAGGTCCATGTTTATTTCTTCAGTACCATTTTAGAGGCGCGCGAGAGTATTCAGGGGCGGGTAATCCGGGAAGGAATCGATTTCTGGGATTGTCTATATAACATACCTTGAACTATGTATTTTCAAAACTCTTGGGTTAAAGATTTATTTTATTTATTCAGTTCAAAAGATATGTTGTAATAACACATAATAAATATTGCAACATTTCCCCTAATTACACATTTTGATATGACTTTTCACACAGTTAAAGCCTTTACACGAATGACCACACGTTGTCATGATTCCCGCTGCTATCCAAATAAATCCACGTGAGTGATTGCAATGTAAACAAACATGTACATTTTTGTATCATATTTTATTTGTATCTGTTTTTATGATATTATAAATGGAACGTTTTAACTAAAGAAAAAGCATTATGTCCGGTCTTTTACATAATTCCTCAAATACTGTGAAGCAATTACTGTTTTACAATTATTGCCCTACGTTTTGTGAGTTTTTCAATAAGCATCAGTTAGTCATCCTCAGCAGCCCTTTGCGTGCTACGTCATTGAATTGTGTTGCCTCTAAATCCAACAGTTTCGTTGGGATTCTTCATGTAATTTGCATGGTTAATTACATGATTTCAATTGGGACAATGGTCTTTTAATTCTTACATTTTTAAAGAAAAAAATGTGTGAAGGTCCGAGGATAAACTGAACCTATAGCGATACCAGACTTGACATGTTTTCCCGTACTTTTACCATACCTGTATAAAACGATTACAATGCATAGACATGTCGAGACGGGGTTAATTAACAATTTGACCTCTTGAAAAATAGAACGTCACTTCTGATTGGATGCCTGTCTCCAACACCGATAAATCACTACATTTCATTGGGTAACGTAAAGTGGGCGGATACATCAACCCTGTCGGTTTCATCATACCGCGCCAAATAATCCGTGAAGATTTTGTGTCTAATTTTGGAATGGAATATAAAAATGAAACTTAATCATTAATTTGTGAACTAAATTAATAGTAAATTCGTATATTCATATAATTTTACCAAAGAATGTTATAAATCGCGGATGTCCGCCAAATGAGTTCACATAGAAAACCTGAAGTTGAAATATTTGTGGTGACGTAGATGGACGATTGGCTGTAATAAGTAACTAATTTAACCGCGAAAGGATATTTTCGTAGGTAAGATTCCTTCGCATATGGGTCTTTTATGTTAGGGACTAGCCAGAATTGTATATGTATGTTTGAAAACTAATGGGAAGTCTCTGTCTAGACGTGTATGGTTGACCTAATTATCGGCGTGTCCAGCCATTTGTTTAACTCTGATCCGTATGGAGCATAAAGTTATATGGATTGTTGGGCTTTGGTTCGACAAAAACATGGTGGTATTAACGCTGATAAACATAGAGCTATTAACTACAACAGTGAAGTTAAATTTCGCGAAATTCCACGTCTTCCGTGCGGACATGTTGGATTTATTCCGCGAATTTGTGGCATCTCTAATCACATGACCTTGATTAACACATGGTACGAGCATTTGTAAAACATAACACTGTATTGGACGTTTACCGTTTATCGCATGTGCATTAACAGATGAATCCATTGCATTGTAAAAGTATTCTCGATAAAAAGCGTTTTTATTTAAATTAGTATAAAGTATCATTGAAAAGAAAGCGGATGCAGACTGATTGTTTTACATATCCATAAAACGCTGTCAAATAGCATACAATCACGCGCCAATTTTGAACGCGCTGTTACAAATCGTCAACAAACAGAACGTAGAACGTCGGCATTCAGTATTTGTAAAAGTTCTACGATAACATTCGCGCCGATTTGGAGGAAAAATTGTGTGAATTGTTGTGAAGCACATCCGTAATAACTCTATTGTGAGATGAATGTTTTACGTGAGTAGAAAAGAGTGTTCCTAAAAAAAAATCTGGGAAGTTTGGGCCAAACTTTGGCGGAAAAAACGGGGGCGTTTACAAACGACATTTTAGTCAGCGTTTTTTTTTTTTTTTTTTTTTTNTATGGCGTTTTGAATTATTAAATTATTTTGGATAAAAACTTAATTATTTAATATTGTTAAGGTTGATGTTGTTTGAACATGGACAAATCCTAACTTGTGTGTGTGTGTGTGTGTTTATTTTAAATATTTCTAACTGTCTACAAGGCTGCTGTGATTTTTGAAAACCTTTAAATATACTTTTACCTCCCCAATTATCTCTACGAATTATGTTATTCTGCAAATACCTAATGCTTTAAATGCATGCAATGATATATTGTCATTTGCATGCAGCATTCAAGAAGTGTATTGTTGAATTAAATGAAACGTTCCATAATAGTTAAGATAAGATTTACTGTTTGTTCTTTTTTTAATTTATGTTATTTTAATGGTAATCATATGTTTTCTTTCAGGAATGAGTCAGGTAGACAATTTGATCCCTGACCACATCAAATCTTCACTGAGTGAAGCTGAGGTAGATAGTGATGGCGAGATTAACATGGACAGGGTACCATTTGCAAAGAACACAATCAGAATGGACCTAAAACAAATAGATAAAAGTTTGAAAGCAATGAGTGCTCAGCAAAACAAAGAAAATAAAAGATATAGTTTGGATTCAGATGAAAATCAAAATCGGACATGTACACCAGTGAATGAAACAGAACATCCTGGTCAACCGTTAACACCAACGGCAAATTTGAAGGTGTTATTTAATGCAATGAGTCCTGAGCTAAGGAACAGAGACGAACAAAAAGCCTTGAATTCAGATGAAGATGGAAATGTTTCGCTAAGTCAAGACTATGAATTTGAAACTATTATTGAAGTACCTGTTTCAGCAGAGGCTGAGAGCAAGTTTGGTCCTTCAAGAAAAGAAAAATCTCTTGGACTGCTATGTCAAAGGTAATTTAGTTGATTTGACAAATGCTTTTTTTCTGAAATACAGACTCAGGCCTTTCCCTAGTTTTTTGTTAAGGCACAGGGGCAAAGCCTTGTATTTTGCAATTGTTAAATTGTCCATTTAATTTTATGTGTCCTTAATTTTAACATTACTTCAAAGCTAAAGCAAGCACAAAAAGATATTTGGAAATTCAAGCTCAAGGATATCCCAATTGTTGATTTGGCCGTTAACCAATACTTTATAAAGAAGGAAAAAAAATGGTGGAAGCTTACATATTTGGAAAAATATTCAGAAAATCCTGTTGAGAATGGTACTGTTTTCTGGAACCAGCTTTATATACTAGTAGAAAAACATGTGTAACTAGCTGTGGACAGAAAAAAATAAAATAATTGTATGTGAAGTTTTTAATGTTAAATACTTTACAACAGTAAAAACCATTGATTTACTCTAGATACGGTAACACTGTAACTTATCAAGTTCTTCACCAACTTCAAATGTTAACATGTTTTTTGGAGTGGCCCTGTGTAAATTACACCTTTAAATTGTACACATGTTGTACTTTCAGGTTTCTTTCCATGTATCCAGAATATCCAGAGAAGGGAGAGAAAATTGAGATTTGTCTTGATGAAGTAGCTTCTGAACTCCGTAAGTACAATCTTAAGGCATTAACCGTTTTTAGGGAAAGCTAGACACCTTCCATGCAGTGTTTGTTTTTTGGTCAAATTTAGGACTGAAATTGGTCTCATTCCCAATCTCAAGAAAGTATATTTTTCTCCCAAATGACTGCCTATAATTCCCAATTGAAGGTTTAAAAAAAAATGCAACATTTAATTTGTTTCCCTATTCATCTCTAATAGTTGAAGCATAGTAAAAATAATATTGAAAACAAGTATTATCAATTTTATACGAATTTGTCAGCAAAAACAATATCATTAATTTCCCAATTTTAGAAGATTTTTCTCAATCGAAAGGACAACTTACTGACCCATTACTAGTCCACCTGGGTTGAAAATGGCAAACAAACCCTGTTTTAACTTGTTTTGTTGTTTATTGGGTGTTGCATGGCATTTTGTGCTGATGTTTCAGAGGTGGAGAGACGTAGGATCTATGACATTGTCAACGTTTTGGAGAGTGTGGAGATTGTGAGCCGCGTGGCCAAGAACAGATATGCCTGGCATGGAAAGAGGAACCTAGGCACCACTCTCGCAAAATTGAAGGTAAACCATGATATATTTGCCTGTGGTGTTAAGGTTCTCCCTTATTAGAGGTTTCTTCAGCCAGATTTGCCTTGCTATGGCAAATCCTAATCTCTTGAGTTTTTTTTACGAACAATTCTTGAAAGATCATGTTGAATGACATAATGCTAGTTGCCCAATATCAAATTTCACGGCTGGATTGAAACAGTTGTTTTGATTGTGAACCGTATGTGATGATCTTACTCTATTTTGAGATAAGTTGGCAATCATGTTAATTGTAGAATCTAATTTCTTTGAGACAAATGTCACATTTTTCTGTTGTTTCACAGGCATTAGGTGACAGTGAAAGGTTTGGTGAGCAGATTCAGAAATTGAAAGACTTTGAGTTCAACCGTGAGCTTGAGGAACAGTTTGGGCGATCTGATCCGAGATTGAAGGCTAATGGAGTGGATGCTGACTTCTCCATATTTGGAGAAAGTTCCTTGTTTAATCAGGGTNTTGAAGTGTTGAATGGTTGGTGAAAAGATCTTCTTAAATTCCCCTTTTTGCCCAAAACAACGCGAAATTCCCCCCTCTAAGGGCCCGGGCCCCAATCCCCCAAAGTGTAGCAAGGGCCCTAATGCATGAAGGTGATTTTGGACTTGAACTTGAAAAATTGTGTTACTGAGGTTGTTGGTTTAAATTTTGGAGCAATTTTTTTGTTAGCTTGTTTTTTCCAAAGAAAACAATTAAAAAAGAAGCATAATTTAAGATGTACATTGATAATATTGTATTTTGTAGCTTGGGTGATTCATACCATGTCTTGCATGTTAACTGATGTTAAATATAGTTAATGCAGTCATCACTGGGTGTGTTTAACTGAGCTTGTGAGCAAGCCAAGCTATTTTTTTACCAGTGTAAGGCTTAAGGGGTTTGTGACAATGTCAACCATAGCCTTCTCTTTTCCACCACATACTTTGGACTAACATTTTGCCTTTTTTCAGCAGCATTGCGTAAAGACAAGTCCCTTGGAATCATGAGCCAAAAGTTCCTGATGTTGTTCCTAGTGTCAAAGGTACTTCAACATTATTATATATTAAAATGTTATTGTAGTCATATCAATGGCTCAATATTTGTAGTTCAACATCAGTCTTCGCAAAAGTCCCTCAGCCCAGAGACAAAGGTCCAGGAATAATCTTCAGAATATTATAGAGTTTATCGGACCTTCCTGCCAGTTATGGATTGCGGAGATTTAAATATGAAACTATTGTATAGGATCATAAATAGATGTAGTTGTTTCATTTTAGCTTAAAAATTTAGCAAGACACAAAATGGCAATCCAGTCTATAATGTGTCTGTTCCACTGAGGTCTCTGTAGCTATTTGATTTAATGTATCTCTGGACTAAGCTACTTGGTTACTTCATGTACCATATTTCATAATGATTCATTTGCGTTTCAGCCAAAGACTGTAAACCTGGATTTATCAGCCAAGCTTTTAATTGGTGATGCAAATATTGACAGAACAGAAAATGCCAAATTTAAAAGTATGTATGAAAATCCACTCTTGTTTCGATTAATTGGTATAGTAACTATGCAGCATTTAATATGCACACCCATTTACCCAAGTTTTGTGTATACATACATTTTGGAGCATTACTTTATACATTTAAAGGGCTTGATGCCATATTTGAACATGTGTCAGATATCAGTAAATGACTTAACAGGACTGTTCAAATGTAATCAAGACAACAAAGCAACAAATGAATTTTTTATTAAGATTATATGCACCAACTATTTTCTCAAAATGGGATAAGGTGAAATTTAAATTTATGTGAAAAATAAACGTGCATTAGTCTGTTTTGAAATCGTCAGACATCACTTATTTGGCTTCAAAAAATGTTTTATCAGAAGGCATATGGTTATTGAAACCTTTGATGGCATAAATTAATACACAGGAATCTGGATATTAGTTACAGTGGGCTTGTTTGGGCCATAAAACACACACCAGACATTCCCAAAAGTATTTGAAGTCCACAGGACATCCGGTCCTGTAGACTTGGAGAACTTGAAGGACCAGAATGGGATTCATAGGACTGAAACATCAATTTACAAACGCATGTATCCCAATACACTTGCGAAGTTAAGTGTTATGTCGTTCGGCAACCACTCTGGTGCTCCATTAATACTATTAAGTGTTGGTTATTTTTCTAAGCCGATAAGTTGTATGGTTTTATATTTGTTTTGTTAATTCCAAGGGTGTCAATTGACCCAAATTTGAAATCTGGAAAATAAGGCCGGGGGTAGGGGCTGCAGGTCCCCAACGGGGATAAAGGGCAGAGCCCCTATGGGGGGAAAATCCCAAGCCCTAGCTTGTTGTACTTTTGTATAGTCTTTCTAGTTGCAATTTCTGGTGAGTACAATGCGAAATATTATAAACCAGGCCATCCGTATCACCGCATGTGTATTGTCTTTCTATAAAATGTTATAACACATGTTGAAATTAAATTAAAATCGACAAATCATACTGTATCCGAATATGACAGTCCAAAAACATGTAAGTGTTTTGCACATGAAATAAAATGTGCTTTACGCATATCGTTTGACTGTATAAAATGAAAACCAGTAACCTAGCAAATATGTAATCAATAAATGATTTGGTGAGATATTGCTTTACAATATGCTTTTGCAGTGCTTTACTTTGCTCATCGATCACTTCAAATTTCAAGATGGCGGACATTCTGATTTTCGGGAAGTAGCGAAGAGCTTCCGTCATTTACGTTCATGTCCGTGCCAGCTGCTGACCAATCAGAAATCGATAAATAAAAGACCGGGCGAAATCGGTACTGAGCGCAAATTTCCGGAATGCCGAGGAAGATATAACAATATTCTTTCTCAAATAATCGTGCACTTGAACGAATTCTAAAAAATAAATCAACTTTTCCTCTTTAATTATTTCCCTGGCATACGGACCGGCAACATGGCATTTTTAATTGACCGGTCTATAAAACATCGGTCAGGTCCGACGGTCCGAAACTTTTGGGAATGTCTGACACACACAGTGGGCTTTATCATTTTCAGAAACAAACTTAGAGTATTTCCTTGTATTTGTATATAAAAATTAGATGCAGAATAAGAAAGATTTTTTATGCAAAAAAAGTATGGCTTGTATACGAGAAATTTTGGTGTTGCATTCAGGGTTTTTTTTGGCCCGATTTTATAGCCGAAAAACGGCTATGTTCCCAAAGGCAAAAAGTATACTTTTTCCCCAAAATTTGGTTAAAAATTCCCAATTTCCAAAAAAAAAAAATTTTTTATTTTTTTTATGAAGTGTCTTATGATTATTTTATCTTAATTTTATTTAAATGACATCTAAAAAAGTATATTTAATAAGGATTTATATGATTTTATTCTGTTAATTTGAATTATTATAAAGACATATATCAAATTAGTTTTCCCCAATTCAGTACACTTTGCGCGATTTTTTTTTTTATCCTGAATTTATTTTCCCAATTTCTTGAAAATGCAGATAAAATTCCCAATTCCAAAGCCATGGGCTATCTTCCCAAAAAGTGGGAAAAAAACCTGGCAATTGTCAAATGTACACACCTTTTCTAGTCATCTTGCACAAATTATATTGAAGGTAATTAACTTTATTAAGGTAAACTGTTTTGACATGACTGAAATACAGTCTTCAAAATAAGCAGTTCAACCAAGCAAGCCAGAATTCTTGTTATATAAATTTAGACCCAGAACATGTAACATTTGCTTAGCCTATATCTAACCAAAAGTCTGGTTCAAAATTTATAAGTAGACAGTTATGCAATTTTTTTTCACTGAACTAGCATTTAAACCCGCCAAAATTCCAACTAACAGTTTCTAAGCAAGTGCTGTTGTTTTTTCAGCGAAGATCCGTAGGTTATATGACATTGCAAACATCCTGACGAGCCTCACCTTGATCAAGAAGGTTCACGTGACGGAGATCAGGGGGCGGAAACCAGCATTCAAATACATCGGACCAGATATTGATGCACCAACGGATGCGCAATTAAGTATGGAGGCTCACAATGAATTGTTTCAATGAAGTTCTGGTAATGGAAATAATACGCTTGGTAAAAAGAAGGCTGATTTTGTGTGTGATTATTTGAGGACATAGGAACTTGTTGCAAACTCTGTAAAATAAAATGACAATCTGTATAAGCTGTTGGAAAATTGGCTATTATTTCTTGTTTTTATGCCGCCCGTTAGGGTTGCATATAGCAGTTGAACTGTCCGTCTGTCTGTCCGTCCGTCCGAAAACTTAAACATTGGTCATAACTTTTGCAATATTGAAGATAGCAACTTGATATTTGGCATGCATGTGTATCTCATGGAGCTGCACATTTTGAGTGGTGAAAGGTCACGGTCATCCTTCAAGGTCAAAGGTCAAAAAACTAAATCCAAGGGAAGTTTTAAGCTATAAAGGGAGATAATTTCTATACCTGCCAAATGATAAATAGAAATTTTATTTCAAAGCGGCGCAGTAGGGGGCATTGTGTTTCTGACAAACACATCTCTTGTTGATTTCAATTTTATGCTCACTTGCGCACACAGTGCTCATGGGGAGCTGGGAGGATACTGTATAGTGTATTGTCCCAGGGTGTGTGCGTTTGTACTGTTTTTTTTTCGTCCAACAACTTCTCAACCGGAACTGCTTGCCACATTTGAGTGGAACTTCTAAAGTATTTTTTAATTTCACTCTTTTATGTGTTTGTTGATTCATTGATGTATATTTTTTCCCTTGACAGCCTGTTGCAGTGATGGATGCCACAGACCAAGCACGAGACATTCAATACTCGACTGCATACAGAATAACAGAGGTAAGCAGTCAATTGTAGGTAAGACCTAGTCTGTGAGCTGTTGTTTTTGTATCACACACAATGAAACATTTATCTCAGCCATGACAGGCTTTAGTTTGCGCCTCGTATACATTTTACACAAATACAGTCTTTTCCAATATATTGTTATAAAAAATTATGTAAGGAAGCAATTATGTTTGAAGGTCAATATTTTATCAGCTCGCATGATCGCAAATCTTTCTCTCTTTTTTCGATCAAGTGTTTGTTTTTCTGTGCTTGTGAACTGTTCTGTTGTAACTTCAATTGCTAAAGATTATGTTGCAATTGGTAGCTAAGTGTTATTTAAGGCAGATGCAGATCTAGTGCTCTTCCCGATTTTCTCAATTGATTTGTGTATACATATGAATAAATATTATGTTCGATTTTCTCGATTTCAGTTGCCAAAATAATTGATGCGTACAAAGAATCAACCCCAAGGAGTTCTTCCTCATCCGAAGGTAAGAAATCCATCATTCACAGTACCTTACATAGATTAAGGAGCCTTGTTCTGGAAAAAATGGGCTCAATGCATGTGGGTAAAGCGTCTTCCCTGATTAGCCTGTGCAGACTTTAAGGCTTGTCTGAGATGACACTTAACGCACATGCATTAAGCCCAGTCTTCTTAGAACGCAGCTTACTTGGTTGATGTGAATCAACATTAAGTTAGTTTTGCAAAGCTTAGGGAATGATTAGAAAGCTTTTCTCATGTCAGGCTGAGCAAGATAAAATTATCAATTTTCAATACTAAAATACTATTACTAACATTTTAATTATCACATCCATTTTAATGTGTGTGTATATTTTTCTACAAACTCTAGTTTGTAACATGACAAACTACAAAATGATGTCATTATTCTTTGCTTTTCCAACATGTTAAACATAAAGATCTATACATTTATCCCATGTGGTGTTATTTGGTCTATGTCAATGTGAAAAATCCTTTTTATACGCCCGTTTTTTCAAAACGGGACGTATTATAGTTTCACTCATGGCGGGCGGCGGCTGCGTCCGCAGCAGTGTCTGCTCTCTAATTCAAAAAGTTTTCATCCGATCTTCACCAAACTTGGTCAGAAGTTGTATCTAGACAATATCTAGGTCAAGTTATAATATGGGTCATGCCGGGTCAAAAACTAGCTCACGGGGTCAATGGGCGTATTTTGTGACAATTGGCACTCTTGTTATTTATAGTAAAGTATCTTTTGTAACTTTAAGATGAGCATGACTGGCTTGTGTTAGTGCACTTTAATAAGGACTTCTGAAAATCAGAAATGTATAAGATCCGGCTAGTGAACTTTCAATATCACTTCAATTTAAATATATATTGGCTAAAAAATGATTTGGACATTTCAATTTTAACCCTTTGAGCGCTGGAACCGGATTTTGAAGGCCTTTGCAAACAGTTTGGATCCAGATGAGACGCCACNTATTTGTCCACAGTATTATTAATTATAACAATAATTTATATTGACACACTTTAAGTCAAAACAAACATCCATATCACCATGAAGTAGCATTAACACCATTCTGGTGATTAAAATGTCAAATTATTATTGTTACTAATAGCATATATTTATTTTATAACACTATTTTAACTCATTTATTAAGTTAACATTGTTGACAGAAACTGTCAGGTCGCGAAAAAATATGACAATATCAAAATTACACTTTACTTGCAGAGTGATAAATCCTCCTTCCAAACAAGATGTTTATTTGTTGAAATAACAACTATCTGCAGAGCTCCAGATAAGGGTCGTATTTTCGTAATTACGAATTATTTTCAAGTCAGTTACGTATTTATTTTAAAATCTGGTCATACCATTAAGAATTACAAAATCAAGTTACGAATATTATTTTTTACATCAGTTTGTATGTTTTCGCGTATTAAAGATCTTTTCGGTACTTATATAGAATGGTTATCAGGTTTATTTAAAGAAGCGTTTTTTTCCAATAAAAGCGGCGTGTACAGTCTATCTGTAAAAAAAATGGCTGCGCCCAGAGGACGTCCTAAAAAACTGCAAAGCGTGCAAAAAAACACGCTTTTAACATATTGTACGCACAGTGAGCCGAAGGTGAATGTTAAGAGAGACATTATAGAAAAGATCTTAAACAATGTTGTATGTTTAGTTGCTGACACAGTCGGAAAAGCTAAAAAAAAAAATGACACGACGGGTCCAAACATAAACAAAAAACATTGGACGAGTGGAAGGGACAATTCCTGTGGCTAATCGTTGAAATGATTGATGGGGAGATCCGTTTGAATTGTGAAATATGTTAACATTCATCGAAGGCATGCAATCTAAGCACAGTTGGGGCATATGAAGGTATTTGAAAAATAAAATTCCCATGGTCAATAGACACTGTTGAACTCGTATAAATAAAGTTGCAAGTATTTTTATTTTTTGCATGAAAATACCCATTATTATTTATTTGAGGTCAGTTAGAAAAGTTAAGAATTATTTTCCAAAACTTAGTAGAAAGGTTAAAAATAAAATCTCAGAGTTAAGAATTATTTTTGAAAATCTGGTAGTAACGTTAAGAATTTCACAAAACCTTATCTGGAGCTCTGTATCTGCCCCTATTCATGTTAAAATTCATCATGATTGTGGACAGACAGTGTTTTAAAGTTCAGAAATCAAATCCAAACACAAATTCATTTTACCATGCTGTTTTGTATGGAATAAAAAGAAACCGCATATTCGCATTAAAAAAATATGATTAATTTTCATTAAATTGGTAGTTTGAATTAAAAATCATTATTTTGCAAACAAAATCATTAGCAAAGAATTCAAAAGTTCAAAAAATTAATAGTGCTGCTTTTGATTTCAATCGAGTGTGATTGTGCCTAACCAAGCGTGACCTCAGAGATAATCTTTCACAGCAGGTTACTATCGTCTGCAACAAAAGGCTAATTAGTGATCTGATAACACACAATGCCTTTTGGGGCTTGTTTGTACACAATGTGGTGACTAAATATGCTCCAGTCATGAACCGGTAAGGGTGTTATCTGTTTATTCATGTCGATGTATCTGGCGATTTATACGGCCTGAAAACAGGAATTTAGAGTGCATTTGAAAATCAGAGGGTCCATTTTTTTTCAATCGCCAATTGCATGAAAATCTTATTTTTTATCGCCAACCAAGAATTGTAATAGCCAAAGGCGATTTTGGCGATCGGTAACGCTAGCGTAGAACTTGTTAATGTTTTTTTTTTCATTTATAGGAAGTCTTTTTTGGGGGGGGGGATTTCAGGATAGGCAGAAAGTGTTGTCCCTGATAAGCTTGTGTGGACTGCTCGGTCTTATCTGGGACAACACTTTACGCATAGACATTAAGCTCAGTTTTCACAGAACAAGGCTCCAATAATGTGAAGCCTGATTGCCCATTGTTTTGATTGTGTTTGCAGGTGAGGGAGATGACAAGGTGAGGTTCAGTCGTCATTCCTCCTTTGAGACACTCTGTGCTGTAGCCTCTGTAGAAACCAACAAGCTCAACTCTTCAGCGCCAAACAGCCCTGTAAAAGGAGGTAAGTCTTTATTGTGTTATAAAATATATTATATATATTTTTTTTTAATCTTTTAAAAGTGTTGAATCTGCCTAATCAATGCTGAATTGTGTAATAATAGTTATAGAAAAAGCATCATCAGGTGTTTACAACTATAAGCAATGGTTTCTTATGATATTTCTTCTGCAAAACTGACTTATTCTGTTCTGTATGAAATATTGCATACATAAACAACAATCTACACCTTGATGTTAAATAACAAGATTAAGTTAGTAAGTTTGACAGTTTGTATAATTTCATGAAAAAGTGTATCCGTAAATGTACCAGTAATGTTCTATTTTGTAAAACCAAGTTTCTTTTCAAACCATAACCTACAGTGATATTCAGATGATGTGTTTAGCCAAAAAGGCTTACACCCTAAGGCCAACAAAATAAATTATGTGTTTCGGGCAACCCGACCCTATCTAGCATAACCCCGCCGACCCTTAAGTTTTTAAGGGGGAAAAAAACCCTACCCTGCCTAGCTTTTTTGAGACTGTTGCCCTAAACACAGAATTTACTTTGTTTCAAACTTTGGCCTAAGTAGAAAAAAATCAAAGATATAAATACACTTCCAAGTTTCAAATAATTTTGTTTTACAGAGAAGGCATTAGACAACAAAGGAGCCCTGAGTGATAGTGAGGCAAAGCTTCCCACTCGAGGTTTCGTACGAAGACGTCCTGGACTCAAAGATGATGGTTCCTCAAGCGTTGAGAAGACCGCCGACGCCATCATCATAAAGACGCGACCCCAGCAGCCTGTGAAGTCATCCATCAAGCAGCCCACGATTATCCCCCTCACCAAGGAGCAGATTGACGCTGTACTGAGATCCCTGAAGGTCCCCGTGCCCGTGAAGAAGAACCAGCTGACGGACGCCACGACCCAGTCCTCCCCGCCTGTGGACGATCAGATGGTCATGAACGAAGGGTATGAAGGTGTTACTGAGGTTAAAGACGAGCATGCAGAAGAATTCCAGTTGCAGCCAGTAGAAATGAAAGAACTGAACGAGAAAACGCCAGTCGTTATGAGTAATACTCCCGAACGAATCGGGCCAAAGAGACCTGCACCCACCGGGGATTCTATCCCATTGGAGAAACGTGTGAAACTTACTTTTGCTTCTCCTAGTACGTTAGGTGACGGTAAGTCACCAGTTCCCATGAATCCTGAAGCTGTCTTGCGTTGCAAGAAGGCTGTGGATGTCCTGAAACCTTCTCCGCAGAGGGCTTTGCATCTCAACCCCGAGTTTTCCAATCCCAAGGTTAGCCTTGTGCCGAGTGGAGACGCAAGTAATATGGAAACTGAAGAGCGCACTCAGGGCAAAAAAATAGAGATTGTTATTAATGAATCCGGTAGCAAGCTTGTTAGTCCAGTCCGACGATCTGTTCAGGAATTGGTTCAACTCTCTAACACCCAGACAATATTGATTCAAAGCCCAATATCCACATTGGCTAATAAATCACCGACCGTCGTTCATCTGGCGGGTCAGCCGACCACGATTTTACAGCTGCCCGTGCAGCAGGGTCAGCAACAGAGGCTGGGGCAGATGGCCACTACCACCATCACGTTACCTCAGGGAATGCAGCTTCTACAGAATGGGCAACATCTCATGCAGCTTCCCATTAGCCTCAATTCCTCAGCACCCAGTCCGCGGGTGATCACATACACATTTTCCAGTCCCCAGTCTTCACATTCAACTGCTTTCACAAACGCTCAACTTTTGTCTAACCAGAACTCCATTAAGGGAGCTGGCAACCTAGCTACACTCATTCGCCCTGTGGCTTCTAAAGCTATGGCGTCACCGCAGGCCGGGTCACAAAGTTCTGCCCCTAGTCTTGGAAATCAGTCACCGATATATCTCCGCAATAGCACAGGAGGTTTTGTCCCTATCAGCAGTGGTGCAGTGAATGTTCCCAGGGTTATTGTTGCGTCATCCAATCATTCCCTTGGTGACCTTTCAAGCAGTGTTTTAATTACTGGCGATACTTCATAACAGTGAAACTGAGGTGGACAGTGACTGCTGTTGCATGGGCAATTAGCGCTACTAGTACTTTGTAAACCTTTTAAACTTAAATTTAGATACAGTAGTATATTCTTCTTGTTTGATTTCACTGCAAAGTTTGAAATTCATTATTATACAAGAAAGGATCATTGTAGAAGATTCAATCATAAGGTCTCATAATTAACTTTCATCCATACTGGACATGGCTTGTACAATAAATAAATAGTGGATTGGCTTGTGGGAACATTTAAAACATACAGTCCTTAATGTTTGTCTGTTTGTAATGTCTTTATATTTAAATGGGGGCATACAATGGTAAATCTTGTGCAAGCAGCATGAAGTTATGAAAACTTCTTTTTGTGCTTTCATTGTTAAGTATTTCATTAGAGTATTTTATTTCTGTTTTAAGTGCTTTTAAATGTTGAAATATAGTAATATAGTGTCTAGTCTCTACAATAATATAATAATAGTAATATGTATGAAATGGTATATAAATGAGCCTTGCTGTGTGAAAAGGGGGCTTAATGCATGTGCATAAAGTGTCATTCCAGATAAGACTGCAGTCCAGGCAAAACAGGGGCGACACTTTCCGCTTTTCTTTTTTTTCATTGAAAGGAAAACTCCTCTTGACGAAAATTCAGTTTAGGCGGAAAGTGTTGTCCCTGATTAGCCTGTGCAGACTGCACAGGCTTATCTGGGATGACATTTTACGCACATGCATAAAACCTCCTTTTCACAGAGTGCGTCACAAATATAATAACACAATTGTTATGTCAATTGATCACTTCCTCTAGTGCATGTGTGTATGTTGTTCTCAGTACAGATGCTGGGCAAATACTGTGCTGTATCATACCTGACAATTTGCATTCTCTGTGTGACTGTGTGTTATTCTAAGAACTTCATGTTTATTATACCACATAAGCATTTATTGCAGATTTACAACAATGATTTAAGGATTATAAGCTAGGTTTTTAAACAAACTTTAAAATCCTTGTAATGAGATTTAGGCGGGCGACCTCACACAGGTGGTATCAGGTCAATAAGTTTTGTTAGGCTTGACCAATCTTGATGAAACTTAACCCTTTGCATGCTGGGAAATTTGTCGTCTGCTAAAATGTTGTCTGCTAAATTTCTAAAATTAGCATTTTCTTCGATTTTTTTTTCAAAGAATACTATCAGAATAGCAAACAGTTTGGATCCAGATGAGACGCCACGTTCTGTGGCTTCTCATCTGGATCCAAACTGTTTGCAAAAGCCTTCAAAATCCGGTTCCAGCGCTCAAAGGGTTAAGATGTAGCAAGCTTTTGGGGCTTGTTGGGTCAAGGTCACTTTTGTATTGAACCAGAGTTTTGTAAGTTAATAGCTTATATGCAGACCAAGCGTGGTGTGGCATTTGGGGCCAGTCAAGTCACACACTCACTAAAATAGACCAAATGTTTTACGAGTTTGGATGGAGATTTTGTTGTGAAATTGGGTTTGTATGTGGTTTACATGAAAACCTGGATGGGATTCCATCTGGAACCAATTTGGTCAAGATCAATTATACTGTTCCTAAAAAAAGAAAAGTTTTTCCGCTCGATAGCTTGAGTTATATGCTGGTATTCAGAAAATTTGAATCCAGGTAGCTTTGATGCTTGATGGAGGTATTTCACTGAAATTCTGTGATTAGGAAACGTACTTGCAAACCTAGGATTGCACAATAATCGTCCCCTACCAGTTTCACGGGAGGGGACTTATGGTTTGCGCTCTGTCCGTCCGTCAGTCTGTCTGTCACACTTTTCTGGATCCTGCGATAACTAAAAGTTCTTCATATTTGTTCATGAAACTTGAAACATGGACAGATGGCCATATGGACATTATGCACGTCATTTCATTTTGTTCCTACGTCAAAAATTCTGGTTGCTATGGCAACAAATATGTAATAATAAAAAAAATGAAAAATTCTGACAATGGTGGAGCCGGTAGGGGACATCTTTGCTTGGCAATAGCTTGTTTAAATTGAATTAATAACTTCAATGTTGAAGTCTTGCTTTTGTGGCTTTGTAAAGTTACTCATTAAGTTTTGGTTTTAAAAATGTAAAACATCAAATAGTGTCTTATATATTATAGTGGGTTCTGATACTAATAGTTAGGAAAATTGATGATGCTCTAGTAATTATGTAAATCATATTGTAAATATCAATATTGAATTGTAAATTCATGTTTTATTGTATGTTAACTGAAGGTCTCTTGAATGTTGTGACACTTTCTACCATCTGTTTTTATAACAAAAATGTTGGAGGCTATGTTAAGCTGAATGAAATTTTACTGACAATTTTATTACGAGTGAAACAGTTAGAACTTGAGCTTAAAATACTGTTGTTAGGATAAGTTCCATCAATAGGTTAGGTTTTTTTGTGTGGATTTCTTTCTGTTTTGCACTGAAGTTCACATGTTTGCAAATACATGTTTTTCAGGTTACATTGTTGCATCTGATTGATGGTAGTTAGTATTAAGAACTCTTTCATCTAAGAAACTATTCAAGTTAGATTTTATCCTATCCTTACATTCAGGAAATACTCTCAACTGTATTATTCTGTACAACAACAGTTTAGCAATAAGTTTGAACATAAAGAGAAAAGTGTTAAAAAAAAATGTTGAAGAAATATGTATTGATTGTGAAAACAAACCACACTGTAAATTTTTGATTACTGGAACCTGTTGTAAATTATATTCTTGAATTCAAGTCTAGAAATTTTGTTGAGATATGGTAGTGAAGTTTAAGAAAGTTTAAGAAAAGCTTGTAACTGGAGAACAGTTATTGAAGACATTCATAGAATTGTAAAATATATGTTGAAAAAGTATAAATTATTTATGCTTGTATATAATTTATACTGTTATTTATATAAACACTAAAGGCAGCATATTCATTAGTATTAATTTACTATGATAGATAGGTAGTTTAATTAACAATTCAAGAAAATGAATGGGGTCTAGATTGTTTTGTTGCATGGCTGTCTATTTGTATATGCATGATATATTGAGATTGCTTGAAATGGTTTATAGTTTCTGTATGTTAGGGTTATTTTCAAATTTTGCTGGCATGGCCAGTTTATTCTGTGAATTTGTACTTTGTTTTATTTTCATGCTTCACATCCTGAAAGATGTTTTTGGGTCTTTTGGAAATGCATGCAATTAAATCTTAGAAAAGTGTGTTTAATATTTGCTTCAATAACTGTTGAGAAACTTAAAATTAATTGGATTGCACATCTACAGTACGGATTGTTTGAACCTTTTATAATTTTATATCCCACTATATTTCAATTATCAAATATTGATCACCATATTTAACGAATAAAATGGTTTCAGTTTTAAATAAGCACATTTGTAATTTATTTTATACTGGTAACTTGCAAATGTTGATTAATAATTGTACATACCATAATGCATGTAAAGCATTTTGCTGTTTGATTTATACATTACACTTATCCTTTGTAATACACTTTTATTTGATTTGTGCTCTAGGCAGGCTTATTGTGTCAGTTACAATATATTAAAATGTTTCACAAGAAGTGTTATACCCCCATAGAGTGAGGGGCATTAAGCTTTTCACTTGTCTGTCCATAAAAAACGCTAGATTTCAGTCAAACTGTCACAGCTTGAAATCCTTAATCAGTAGATTATATTTAAGAAAGGAATTTTTGATGCGGCCAGTTTTGGCTGAATTGTGGCCCTTTGTTTTTAAACAATAGAAGATATAGTTCTCAAAATTGTCTGTACAGAACTCTTAATTGCTTGGTTCATTTCTTTCAAACTATAACTGCGGAATATCTTTAATGTTTAGGTTATCATATCAAAAAGGAATTCAGATTACGACCTGTTTGGTCGAATTATGGCCCTTTGTCAAATGAAGAATATAAAGGACTTGTCTGTTTCCAACATTTGTCGTAGGGGAATTAGTATATTTTACACATTTCTAGTTATTTTTAAAAGTGTGCACTTAAATCTTTGAGTTCCACCAGTAGATTTTCTGTTAGGAAACTTGGGCATCAGCTGTATATATGTTGTAGAACTACTCACTACATGTATGCACACTTGTAAGAATGTGGTCATTTGTGAACTTGTCCAAACCAGCCTTCTGTTTGCTCAATGCCGGTGTGAGGATATGTGACGTGTGCACTCACGAATGTATGGGATATATTAGCTGTTTGTGTGTGAATTAAATATCGGTCTTTCACTTTTTTGTCAGAATAGTAAATTTTATATCAATAAAAAGTGATTTTCGTAAAGTTTGCATGATGCCATTCGCTTGCTCACTGGCCAAGTTTTATGTTTACTTTTGAAGTTTTGTTTATCGTAAGATTTTATTAGGGCATTTTATTATTTTAGTTTGTTTTATGATAAAGTGTCTTATTGTTTTATCTGGCAGCATGAACAGTGAAAGTGTTGTTAATGCTGAAACATTGAATTTTAGAGCATGAAACATTCCAATGCTTGACTTTGTACACTGGATGTATAATTATACTCATTATATAGAATTTGTCTTTACTTTCACGAGTATTCAGCTTTAAAATACACAAATCAGCTTGTGCTTTATTGTATTTCAATTTGGGATCTCTCTGCTCAAACTGTATGTACATAGTGGCGATTTATTTAATCAGTTGTATATAATAACTTATATAAGTGAAAATGGGTGGTTGAGGAGTGGAGCTTAAAAAGTCTGTAATGTTTAATTTATGTTATTTTCTTCTTTCCTTTAAAAATTTACTAATATTATATAACAGTACTTGGTCATGTATTACTGCTGATCAAATTTGATAATTTTTTGCTGTTAATCAAGATGGCCTGTTGGGTCCTATACAAACTGCATTTGTCAACTTAAGAGCGGGGATTTCAATAGCTTTGGAAACCAGGAGTCAAATGACCCCATGCTTGAAAATTTCAGGGGTTTAAATACTGATGTCTTGATATTTTGTTTTTGAATATTTGTGTATATAGGTCTACAAACGTTGCTTTGTATAAATTTTAGTATATTACTTACCAAAAACACAATTTGTGTAAAATAAAATACTTTTATTGTTGTAGTTTGATGCAATTTGAATAAAAATGACGCAAGGCAGATAAAATGGAGGAGTCAAAAAGACAAAATTGCAAAACGCTTGCATCAAAAAGCAGGATTCTGTTTCGATTGAAATCCCTGATAAGAGTTTACAAAATGTCATATTTAACGACTTTCTAGCTGTTTTCTAGCATGCTTCTGTTATAATTATGGTTTGTGCATGTAATTTTCTTGCTAAAGATGTCAGTTTTGTACTGTAAAGTTTGTAAACATTTTGCAAATGTGAATGAATATCAATTTAACATCCCGTTTAACGGATGTGTTCAGTATTCTTTTAATACTAGTGTGTTTGAATGTGTGCATGTGTATTGTTCTTGTATGTAGACGGGAATTACTAACGTGCCCTAGACAAAAATGAAATATAATTTATTGCCAGTGGTGTTTGTTATATGTTTACTACACATGATAGACTTGCGGTATACGCTCTGAGTCGGTGACACGTGAACTACACCTTTCAACAGCCCGGAACATAACTTTCCCAGCATGAAGAGATTTTTACACGTATAAAAGTGTCACCATATCATGTCGAAATCACAGATTTAATGGGACAAGTTCTGAACATAAATCACTATATGTTCCAGCAAGACCAACGCGCTCACATTCATGTTCAGGTTAATGCCTGGTTTGAAAATCCTTAATACATAATACAGTCCCTAAAGGAATGTGTGTGTACTTTAGGCCCAGGAAGTGTGTACGCATATTTTTGTAGCGTGTGTCTGACGATCGATTAAAATGAGGGTGGACAGTTGGCATACTGTAGGTTACCATGGAAACCAATATGGCGTCCAAAGGACCGGTTGATTTTTCGGCGTAGCTGAATACGCCAGCTTTTCGCCTGACCTTTGTAAGCCACCAATCAATTCGAATATAAAATTTCCCGCCGGTGTTCCTGAAACCTTTCGCAGTAGAAAAAGTGCAATCTACAGACAGATTTCACATTAACGTTAATATGTTATTCCATCGACTTTCTATTTTTGGAAAGTATAGGGTATGAAAAGGGAAACTACAGTTCGTTTAGAAACGATGTTAACTGCGTATTTAGCATGAAACAATTTTATCTCTAATGATAAGGTTTAAGAGATAGAGCAGTTTCACACTCAATTCTATACACCAATACAGAATGTGTGCCCCTTTATATTTAGAAGAAAATTCAGCGCCAGAGCGTTTGTACTTAAAGGCTGTGTTCTCATATTTTGTAATTACTACGATATTGCATTATGTGCATTCATAAATTTAAGATCATATAAGTATTGTTGTTCATTAACCAAATATACGCTTTGACGAAAATGTTTAACATTGTTTTCGAAATTGACCGTTAAACACGTAAATGTTTAAAGCTTGAAACAAGCCGTCGTTCCAGCAGTGGAATTTGTATCTCACTTTAATACATTGCATTCCAACCCGCAAGGTATTAAGGTCAGTTTGCGATCAGTTACAGAAATCGTTATATAAACGCTATCGCGTAAACTATGTGCACTTGAAGTTTATTTTGATCAGAAAGATACTAAATAAAGATATTCGGCGATATAATTATGGTATGTTAATCATATATTTTTAATGTGTTTTTTACAACTGCATGATGAGGACCAATTTTTAACAATTTAATTAGAAATATTTATCAATTTAGACCAATTTATTAAGCATGAACACGATGTTATTAATAATAGTATCAAATAAGATTCGAGTGTTGCCGGCTGACCTATAAGCTTTCATTTATTTTCATGCTTCTTGTGTTTTTCTATTCTGTAAATAATTTCAGAAAAAAGGCATTCGCTATTTTTGATCTCATAGATTTAACTTTTGATCGTTCATAAACACCGACCACAATCAACGCCGTATATCTTTTTTAAAGATATTTCTTGTTTAAAGTATCGCCTTATGTTGTTGTAACCATTACAAGAAGTGTATGCCAATAGTTGGATATGTGAATGATCATAAAATAAAGATGCATTTAAAGGGCTTTCAAAATACTAGTAGGTCACCAACGGATAAGTTATGAAATTAACCTAAAAAATACGCTGTTTACCACGTACTATTTATTATTTTACGAAGACATTGAGCAGATAGTGCCTCAAATACATATTCCTGCAGAGGAACATCAATTTTTCCTACTTAAAATGCCAGTTGAACTTAATGGCACTTTGTTGCTGTTGAAGAAAGACCGTTGATAGAAAATAAAGCGATTAATACCTAAATACAACTGTTCTGCCTTTAATTATGATTTTCCATGAAAATGCTGGTAAATATTGTCAAATTTCATTTTAATTTATGTTTTACTTTCAAATGCAGAAAGACAATCATCAAGGTCAACGAATGTCAATCTCATTTTAAGGTCAAATTCTGAAACATGCGTTAAAATGAGCAATTTACCTAAACAAATTGAGGATAAAACAGACAAGTTCACCAAATGTACGATTTGGACTTGAGTACATGTATATCATACACGTTCTCTTGCACTCATGTTATATACATTTTATTATATTAGGATTTATCAAATAATTACAAAAAAATAACGATATGCAACTAAAATAAATCTGATAACATAGGCTGTATAAGGACATGTATTCGTGAAATTAAAGATAGATTTTTAAATAAATGGATATAAAGGGTATGCTTTTTAAATGCCCACACGAATCATAGTCATGCTAAGGTCATACTCGTAACAATCCTTAAAATAGTGTTTTTTCATGAAGGTTAAATGATCAAAGAACGTAGTTCAATTGGAATCAGACAATATTTTTAAAATGTCATACAAATAACTGATTCTACCGATCAACCTCTTTATATTTATATGTTTTTAAATGAATACGCCCATTCGGCTCCACGGTGTTCGTGCTTCATTGATTTTGTTTTGTTTCAAGACCGTAGACGTCGGAATAAAGGAGTAGAGTTTCCTAAACCTAAATTTGTTTGATCACCTCCGAAGAGGAGATTTGAGTTACTCTATATAACATTTAGAAAGACGAATCTCAGCTTAAGTAGCCTCATATTTATTTTTTTCTAAAACTAAGAGTTGAGTCGGTCTCATAAATTAAAAAAATATTTGTAATCACCAAATGACGTTCAAACTCATTTAACCAATGGAACAAACAATCGAAGTTTAGTCAGGATATTTAAATGGGGAGATTACTGGTGAAAATCAAAATAGCAATATTTTTTATTACAAAATCATTATTATAATGATTAATTAATTACATGTTCTTCCGCGTTTGAAAGGATAAAAGGATAGTTCAACGAGTTATTTTATCATCAACGTTCATTTGTAATATCAAACCGTAAACTATGTATTACCGGACAATTCAAGGAATGGGGAGGGGGCCACAGGATCCGCTGGTGGAATATATATTATATACCGGTAGTTATTATCTACTAGTACATCTTTTTCTGTAGTGTTCACAACATTCCAGTGTACCCTGCATATTTTTTCAATAGAATCCTTCTATATTTTTATCGGTGGTTTCTCAAAGACTGTTTTCACGCTGGTAATGCGGATACTTGATTTCTTTCTGCGCAATACGAAGTACTATACCATTATTCGGCCAAACAATGTTCCGCGTCAAAACCCAATTAACAGAACATACATGTTAATGCAAAAAAATGCTGAAGAACTCACCTCTCGCGCGTGGCTTTTGTTGTTCTCTCTTATCGTGTCATCCGTTATTAAAGTATCCGCATGACCGGCGTGGGTTTTGTTCTAAGTACACAATCTTATTCGAAAATGCAATTTAAAACACTGATTCAGTCGTTTCTTTCTCATGTTCGTGTAATATGGTGTCATGTTCCTTGCAGTATTTCCCATTTGCATCAATACTCAATACAGTCACTTCCACGTTGTTTCGCTTTTTTGTTTTTCATAATTTTCGTTCCCCCACAAAATGGGAGGCATTAAACATTGCACTTGTTTGTACCTAGGTGCATACGCTTACAGTCGTACGTCGCACGATATTTTGCACAATCGCGACTTTTGGTGTACTTGCTAAAATAAAACTCATGGAAATTATCGGTAACCAGAAGAAACCAATTTTACCAATTGTATTGTCCTAACATTTCAATTGTGAACATTTTTAGATGTTTCCATGTTATTTCTATCCTAAAAATGATATAATTAAACCATATTCTTATGTCAAAATATGAAACAAATGCAACGTTACGCGTAACAAAATACTCCGGTGGCCCTTGTGTTTTCGACGATAATTTTGTCAATTTTGACGTTATTTCATCGCAAAAAAAACAGACAACGTTTAAATTTGACGTCATTTCCGTTTTCATGCAGCGTAAACAACAACAAAATAAACGCTGATACCGATGTTACGTTCATCATCCGGGTAAGTGTTTTTCCCTGTCATTCTTGTTTAAACTGAAAAATTAGCAAATAATATACTATGTAAAAGTGCATGGAATAACAAATGCATACATGTATTTATTTATAATTAATACTTGAAATTAACGCGCACAGCAGAATTTAAAAAAATTACAAACAGAAATGAATGCATTAAACCCCCTTTCCTCAGAGCGAGGCT
>VMBQ01003832.1:0-11820 GCA_007657795.1 Dreissena rostriformis | reverse complement strand
AATATACTCACATTTAAAGTGCAGCATATAGAGAATACTAGGTCGGTGCCGAATAAAGCGAAGTTTATTTTGCGAGGCTTAGAAAATCTGAACCACGAGCCTTGGCGAGTGGTTCAGATTTTCGGGCCGAGCAAAATGAACTTCGCTTTATTCGGCACCGACCTAGTATTCGATTTATCCCATCAATATTCTATTTATCATACATTGTTTTTATATTTAATTTGTTTCTTATGCAATCAAACATCAAAATCAGATTAAATTAACTGAATCTAACCTTGCGTAGTAATATTTAAATTGTGTGTGATCTTTTCCGTTTACGCCACTCGAAATAGTCCTTAAGAATTCCACGCAAAAGCAGAGTAACAAGACAAAATATCGCTATATGCCTCGATTCAAATTTAATCAGCATTCCAAATGTTACACACTCAAGGAGAACACAAACGCTTTTGTTCAAATTAAAATTCTAGTTTCACCACTGCAATAAACAAAAGAATGGCTGCCATTTTGAACTTACGTCAGGCATGATTCAGCATTTATCCTCGCCGATAATGTAAATTTTAGTCTATAAACAACTCTTCTTTTTACATACTTTTTACTTACTGGCATAACAAAGTCAAACATCTACTGCTTCTTGTTCTACTCACTAAAGTTAAGTAACTACCATGTTTATTTTCGTCAGTTTTGTTTGCTTTTATGGCGAGTTAAAACTTCTGCACATAAAACAACATTGATTTCTTCATCGCCATTTGGTATAAAAACACGCTTTCCTCAAAGGCAACTTTAATTTAATCCTATTATAATAAATAGAACTACAGTTACAACGATATGTACTTCCATTTTTTGTTGAAAAGACGATGAAAAGTACAAACAAAAACCCCCAAAACGTTCGAACTAGAATCTTTGTATTCTTACCTTTAATTATCTTTTAAAATCCATAAATAATCCATTTAATTTTAACACAATAATTGACGATTTTGCATTTAGGGTCTTTAATAATTATTTTAGCATAGTTAAATAAAGACCCTTATGCCATCCTATCACCTATCTATTCAAATGTGTTTATGAACTCGATAAACTTTCCACTTCGTCACACGCTACGTCATGTACTGCTGTACTCTACATTTCTCAAAATTAAACTGTTGTGTTTCGTCACAGAAATTACGTCACACGAGATACGTCATAAATTGCGCAAACAATAATGAAAAATAAAAGCCGGTTTCGAGATAAATTTAAGTGGCAATTCGGCTTTTATTTATATACGGTAAAATCTATATTGATATATTTGAAAAGGAAACATTCATTTCATGTATAAATCCAAAAAAGTAGTCCGCCGCGCGTGACAGCTATATTTCAACACTGCCGAAAATAAACGAAAATATATCCCACGGTGGGTTATTTCGACAATGCACGTCTGAGGATGGGATAAAAATTGCGCAATCAATTGAATGAAAAATAAAAGTACGGAAAGCCGGTTTTGAGATAAATTTAATTGGATATTCGGCATTCATTTATATACGGTATATTTATTTGAAAAGTAAACATTCATTACGTGTATAAATAAAAAAAAGTAGTCCGCCGCGCGTGGCAGCTCTATTTCAACACTGCTGAAAATAAACGAAAATATATCCCACAGTGGTTTATTTCGACAATGCACGTCTGAGGATGGGATAAAAAATGGTAAATCTTGTGCAAGCAGCATGAAGTTATGAAAACTTCGTTTTGTGCAATCATTGTTAAGTATTTCATTAGAGAGTATTGTTTTTCTGTTTTAAGTGCTTTTAAATGTTGAAGTATAGTAATGTAGTGTCTAGCTGGTCTTCACAATAATATAATACTAGTCTGAAATGGTATATAAATCTGCCTCGCTCTGTGAAAAGGGGGTTTAATGCATGTGCGTAAAGTGTCGTTCCAGATTAGCCTGTGCAGTCTGCACAGGCTAATCAGGGACGTCAATTTCCGCTTTCCTTTTATTTTTCGTTTAAAGGAAGACTCTTCTTGACAAAAATCCAGTTTAGGCGGGCAGTGTTGTCCATGATTAGCCTGTGCAGACTGCACAGGCTTATCTGGGACGACACTTGTCGCGCATGCATTAAACCCTATTTTCACAGAGCGAGGCTCATATACTAACACAATTGTTATGTCAATTGATCACTTCCTCTAGTGCATGCTTGTATGTTGTTCTCAGGACAGATGCTGGGCAAATACTGTGCTGTATCATACTTGACAATTTGCATTCTCTGTGTGACTGTGGGTTATTCTAAGAACTTAATGCAAATTATTCCACATAAGCATTTATTGCAGATTAACAACAATGATTTAAGGATTATAAGCTAGGTTTTTAAACAAACTTTAAAATCCTTGTTATTAGATTAGGGCGGACGACCTCAAACAAGGTGGTATCAGGTCAATAAGTTTTGTGTGCTTAAACAATCTTGATGAAGGTTACTATTGTATTGAACCAGCGTTTTGTAAGTTAATAGCTTATACGCAGACAAAGCATTATGTGGCATTCAGTCAAGTCATTGTCACTCTCACTAAAATAGACCAAATGGTTTCCGAGTTTGGACGGAAATTGTGTTTCGAAATTGGGTTTGTATATTGTTGACATGAAAACCACGATGGGATTCCATCTGGTACCAATTTGGTCAAGATCAATGTCACTGTTCCTAAAACAAAAATAAGTGTTTCCGCTCGATAGTTTGATCTTGGTAGCTTACATGCAGACCTAGCTTGTTATTGCATTTGGGACCAGTTGGACGAAGGTCAATGTAAATAAAAAAAAATGTTTACTGCTCAATAACATAAGTTTTGATAGAGGTATTTCACTGAAATTGTGTGATTAGGAAACTTATATGCAAACCTAGGATTGCACAATAATTTAAATTGAATTAATATCTTTAACGTTGAAGGCTTGCTTTTGTTGCGGTGTCATGTTACTCATTTGAGTTTTTGTTTTAAAAATGTGAAACATCTAACAGTGTCTTATGTATTATAGTGGGTTCTGATACTAATCGTTTTGAAAATTGATGATGCTCTAGTAATTATGTAAATCATATTGTTAATATCAATATTGAATTGTAAATTCATGTATTATTGTATGTTAACTAAAGGTCTCTTGAATGTTTGACACTTTCTACCATCTGTTTGTAATGTTTAGCTGAATACAATTTTACGGACAATTGTATTAAGAGTGAATCGGTTAGAACTTGAGCTTAAAATACTGTTGTTAGGATAAGTTCCATCATAGGTTTGGTTTTTGAATGAATTTCTTTCTGTTTTGCTCTGATGTTCAAATGCTAGAAAATACATGTTTTTCAGGTTACATTGTTGCATCTGATGGATGGTAGTTAGTATTAATAACTCTTCAATTTAAGAAACTATTTAAGTTAGATTTTATCCTATCCTTACATTCAGAAAATACTCTCAACTGTAGTATTCTGTACAACAACAGTTTACCAATTAGTTTGAACATAAAGAGAAATAAAATGTTTAAGAAATGTTTATTGATTGTGAAAACAAGCTACAGAATTGATTACTGGAACCAGTGACCTGTTGTAAATTATATTCTTGAAGCAAGTCTAGAAATCTTGTTGAGATATGGTAGTGAAGTTTAAGAAAAGTTTAATAAAAGCTTGTAACTGGAGTAAAGTTATTAAAGACATTCATAGAATTGTAAAATATATGTTGAAGAAGTATAAATTACTTATGCTTTTATATAATGTATACTGTTATTTATATAAACACTAAAGGCAGCATATTAATTAGTATTAATTTACTAAGATAGATTGGAAGATTAATTAACAATTCAAGAAAATGAAAAGGGTCTAGATTGTTTTTTTGCATGGCTGTATATTTGTATATGCATGATATATTGAAATTGCTAGAAATTGTTTAAAGTCTTTTCTGTATATAAGGGTTATTTTCAAACTTTGCTGGCATTACCAGTTTATTTTGTGTATTTGTACTTTGTTTTATTTTCATGCTTCACATCATGAAAGATGTTGTTGGGTCTTTTGGACATTCATGCAAATAAATCGTAGAAAAGTGTGTGTAATATTTGCTTCAATAACTGTTGAGAAACTTAAAATTAATTTGATTGCACATCTACAGTACGGATTGTTTGAACACTTTATAATTTATATCCCACTATATTTCAATTATCAAATATTGATCACCATATTTAACTAATAAAATGGTTTCAGTTTTAAATAAGCACATTTGTAATTTATTTTTTACTCGTAACTTGCAAATGTAGATTAATAATTGTACAGACCATAATACATGTAAAGCATTTGTCATTTGATTTATGCATTGCACTTATCCTTTGTAATACACTTTAATTTGATTTGTGCACTAGGCAGGTTTATTGTGTCAGTTACAATATAGTATAATGTATCACAAGAATTGTTTTACCCCCATAGATTGAGAGGCATTAAGCTTTTCACTTGCCTGTCTGTAAGTACGCTAGATTTCAGTCAAACTGTCACAGCTTGAAATCCTTAATCAGTAGATAATCTTTGAGAAAGGAATTTTTGATGTTTCCAGTTTTGGCTAGATGTGGCCCTTTGTTTTTAAGCAATAGAATATATAGGTCTGTACTGAACTCTTTTAATTGCTTAGTTTATTTCTTTCAAACTCTAACTGCGGAATAACTTTAATGTTTATTTTATGATATCAAAAAGGAATTCAGATTACGACCAGTTTGGCCGAATTATGGCCCTTTTTCAAATGAAGAATATTAAGGACTTTTCTGTTTCCAAACATTTGTCGTAGGGGAATTAGTGTATTTTACACATTTCAAGTTATTTTTAAAAGTGTGCACCAGCTGTTTATATGTTGTAAAACTACCCGCTATGCACAATTGTAAGAATGTGGTCGTTTGCGAACTTGTCCAAACCAGCCTTCTGTTTGCTCAGTGCCAGTGTGAGCGATGTGAGGACATGTGACATGTGCACCCACGAATGTATGGGATATATTAGTGTTTGTGTGTGAATTAATTATCGGTCTTTCACTTCTTTGTCAGAATAGTTCATTTTATATCAATAAAAAGTGATTTTTGTAAAGTTTGCAGGATGCATTTCGCTTGCTCACTGGCTAAGTTTTATGTTTACTTTTGAAGTTGTGTTTATCGTATTAGGGCATTTTATTATTTTAGTATGTTTTATGATTAAGGTGTTTTATTGTTTTATCTGGCAGCATGAACAGTGAAAATGTTGTAAATGCTGAAACATAGAATTTGGGAGCATGAAACATTCCAATGCTTGACTTTGTACACTGAATGTATAATTATACTCATTATATAGAATTTGTCTTTACTTTCAAGAGTATTCAGCTTTAAAATACACAAATCAGCTAGTGCTTTATTGTATTTTATTTTGGGATCTCTCCGCTCAAACTTTCTGTACATAGTGGCGATTTATTTAATCAGTTGTATATTATAACTTATATAAGTGAAAATGGGTGATTGAGGAGTGGAGCTTGAACAGTCTGTAATGTGTAATTTATATGTTAATTTTCTTCTTTCCTTTTAAAATTTACTAATATTATATAACAATACTTGTTAATGAATTACTGCCGATCAAATTTGATAATTTGTTGCTGTTAATCAAGATGGCATGTTGGGTCAAATTCAAACGGCATTTGTCAATATAAGAGCAGGGATTTCAATAGCTTTGGAAACCAGGAGTCAAATGACCCCATGCTTGAATTTTCAGGGGTTTAAATACTGATGTCTAGATCTTTTGTTTTTGAATACTTGTGTTTATTTGTCTACAAATGTTGCTTTGTATAAATTTTAATATATTACTTATTCTAACACTACACGCGACTTGTTTTCTATAGACAAAGAAGGGAATCAAGTGAGGGTTATTCTGCAATAATTATGGGCGGAGCTTAATGTTTCCAAAATAGATCCGAATAAATAAAGAAAATATTGCAGTAAAATGCACGTGCTTAAACCCGCTCTTACAGAAATGTAATAAATGTAGCATGTATATAAGTTTAATAAAACAACAAATTGTATATTTGGTGATAAGTGGCATAACCACGCCTACAAAGAATGTTATTTGTAAGGAAACGTAATTCAGAAAACACATTTATAGCATGTCAGCTTTTCAGTAGCATCAATAAACGTGACGTCATTTAGTTTCTACGATTTTTAATCTCAATGAAAGTGATGTAATTTGCAAAATATAATGAATGAAAACGACGTCATATGTTTGTACAATTCAATGACGTCACTAAATAGTGAACTTTGTACTAAGAAGGGCGGATTATTGAAAAATATAGTTCACGTCCAAAAGCTTGAACCAAATCAATCAGAATCGTGTTAGAATCGAAATAATAATTTTCTATGATGGTTTGTTGTAACCCACAGTAAGGAGTATAGATGCGTGTTATCAAATCACTCGTGCTTCGCACTCGTGAATTAATTCCTACGCATCTATACTCCTTACTGTGGGTTATTCGACAACAAACCATGATAGAAAAATAGTATTTCTTAAACAAAAACGCAATGTGTGTAATATAAAATACTTTTCTGTTTTAGTTTCATGATGCACTTTGCATAAAAATGATGCAAAGCAGATACAGTGGAGGAGTCAAAAAGACAAAATTGCAAAATGCTTGCATCAAAAAGCAGGATTCTGTTAATTGAAATCCTTGAAAAGAGTTTACAAAATGTCATATTTTACGACTTTTTAGCTGTTTCTAGCATGCTTCTGTTATAATTATGGTTTGTGCATGCATTTTTCTTGCTTAAGATGTCAGTTTTGTACTGTAAAGTTTGTGAACATTTTTGCAAATGTGAATGAATATCAATTTAACATCCCGTTTAACGGATAAGTTAAGTATTCTTTAAAAACTATTGTGTGTGAATGTGTGCATGAGCATTGTTCTTGTATGTAGACGGGAATTACTAACGTGCCCTAGACACAAATGAAATATAATTGATTGCCAGTGGTGTTTGTTATATGTTTGCTACACTTGTACAGATCGTGTCATACCCACGTGTATAATACATGGCAGACTTAGTGAGCTTTTGTGTAAAATGCTCATCTGCACATATTAAACTTCTTGGTATGTGTGCGAGATAGGACATAACTAAGGGCTAAGAGTATTTTTAACTATTCATATGAGTCGATGACACATTAAATAAATATTTCAACTGCTTAGCATGAAAGGATATTTACACATATTAAAGTGCCACCATATCAGGTTGAAATCACACATTTAATGAGACAAGTTATGAACATAAATCACTATATGTTCCAGCAAGACCAAAGCGCTCACAGTCCATGTTCAGGTTAATACTTAGTTTGAAAACTAAAACCTAGAACAGTCCCTGGAGGAGTTTGTTCGTATTTAAGGTCCATGCTGTCTCTTTGCACATTCATGTACGGGGTGTCTGGAGTTCAATTTGAGTGAGGGTGGACACTTGACATAAACTGTAGGTTACTGTGGAAACCAAGATGTCGTCCAAATGAAATGTTGATTTTTATGTATCGCCTTATGTTAGTGTGACTGTTACGCGAATTTAATACCAAAAGTTGGATAAGTAAATGTTCTTAAAATAAATATGTATTTAAAGGTTTTTCAAAAGCTCATAATGAAGGTCACCAACGGTAAACTTCAGTTCTGAAAATAACTTTACATTCGCAATATACGTCGAAGCGTTGTTTTTGTTTTATGAAGAACATATATATCTAGTTCCAAAAATGCAGATTTCTAAAAACGAACATAAATTGTGCTAAACATTCCCAGCCGAACTAATGTAGCGTTCTGGCATTTTTATAAAGCATTTTAAGAAAGAAGACCGTTGATAGAAAAATTATCTTGATTTTCAATATTTTTCATCCACGTTCTGTTGGATTCATGATATACATTTTATATAATCAGTATTACTAGATCATTGTTATAATAGCTATTAGGTCAATCATATTAGATCATATGCAACTAAAATTAATCTAATAACTTAGCAATAAACTGTTTGGGGGCAGTGTATTCATAAGATTAAAGATATATATTTTTAAATAAATGGAGATAAAAAGATATGCTTATTAAATGCCTTCAATGGTCATTGTCATGTTTAGGCAATAATGGAAAATGCTAAAAAATAGTCTGTTTTTTTTCATGAAACTTAGGTTCCATATGTTCAGCCAGAATTACCATATCATCGTCCATATGATTGCACAATCCATTCTGCATTGAAATAAAAAGATACAGTTTTGAGAAGGCAGATTATTTGGAATCATACAACGTTTTAATATATCATGAAACTGTATGATTTTCCCCGGTCAACCCATTAATATTTATATATCCTTTACATCCGCATTGTTAATGTTCGACGCTAGAACTTTAATGACATACACACACATATTTGATTGGAAAATGTCCGATAAAATCTTGTTCTGTAGTTACCACAACATGTCAGTGTGGCCTGCATATTTGCTCAATAGCATCCTTGAACAATGTCCGCATCAACATAAAATCATTGGCCGTATCACACTGTCTGTCGTCCACATGGAACAATTTGACGTGCGCATATCCGTATTGCGTAACGTTATAAAATAAAATAAAAATACATTTTTTTGTTATAAACTTTCAAATTATCTTGATTCTTTGAGTTAACATTGCTTTATGGCTTATGACCAACGATTGGTGGAGTTCTGATGCATTGGAATTCAACCACATTTTCTTTGAAACGTGTTTTCGTTTTGATAAACGCTAAACGAATGGTATCAAGATATGAACTATGTACATTTTCCATTTGTTAATCGTTGGTTTTTACAAAAGACTTAAATTGTTCCTTTTATAATTCTTATTCGAACTTGTAATCTATAAGAGAGATTCTGTAGTTTTCTTTTAATTTTCATACATTATGGTTTCATGTTCCTATTTTTTTCTTGCGAACATACCCTTGCAGTGTTTACCATTTTCATCTTACTTGAGACAGTCGACGTTGTTTCTCTTTTTGTCTTTTTATCGTTCTCATTCCCCCACACACGGGATGTGTTAAACATTGCACTTATTCGTACTTTTGTGCGTAAGCTTGTGTATTGAACTTATGTTTAACTGTTAAGTGGATTTCGCTCACAACTGAACGACCTTAATATGTAGATGACCGAAAAGAAAGAATTATGACTACCACTCGTTTTTGTTATTTAAAATCAATTAGATGATCGTAAAGAAAGGTATTTTGGCTGCGACCTTTATTGGCAGAATGCTCCCTTATTCGCATAGTATCGGCCCTCCTCATTGTATCTTGACTTTAACCAGTACACTCGGAAAAAACCCGAAGAAGTACAGGTCGGTCAATGTTTTTCAATTTTTAGAACTGTTATTTCATTTACTGTATATTAATGACAATTAAGACGATCATTTTTATATGATTTCAGAGTTGGATTGGAAAGAAAGTCATGTACAATTCTGGATGATGTGATTTTAAAATTATGTATGACATAATTGTGTAGTTTGTTTATGGTTTATGAGTAGGTTTATAAAATAGTTTATAATCCGCTTATTTGTAAAAAAAAAATTAACAAAATTTTCAGAATAATATGAGCCAGAGTTCGTTTTTCCATTAAGAAACTATTTATAGAACAAGCACATGCGCATAGTAACAAACCTTAGCAACCAATCAGAAGGGCCGATATGATGAGAAACTGTGTACATGATAAACATTACTACAGGGAGCTAAGTCTAGCCAGTATTTTGTCAAAACATTGCCGATTTTAATGCAGTCTTTGTTGTTATGCACTAGAACACACGTTGAACTATAGATTGGCACGTACAACAGGTGTGTTTTTAAATATTTTCACTAAAATATTACGATTTATTCATTTTGAGGGCCGATACCACGGGTACACATGCTAGTCCTAAAATGTCTGTGTACTCAACTCTTCATTAACAGCTTGGTGGATTTTACAAAAGATTTCAGAGCTGAATGAATTCAATGTGAAGACGATGATAAAGAAAGGATTTTTTGCAGCGTCCAGTTTGGGCATAATAATTGCATGTTCCCCACTTCAAAATACATATGCATGTATTCCCAAACATTTTGTTCACAACTCGTCTTACACTGCTTGACGGATTTAACTAAAACAGCTGAATGACCACATTATGTAGGTGTTCTCAAAGCTAGAAATTTGGCTCTTCCCAGTTTTGGCACCATTATGGCCCTTTGTCTATTTTCCACTTTAGAATAGAATATATTCCCAAACATTGGTTTTCCGTAGAGGCTCCATCTGTCCGTACAGCTTTTCCTGCGGGTTCACAGGTTTCGGCCATACATTTTCCCTCGTGGTTTGGTGGTTCCTGGAGGATGTTTTCAGCCGTTTGGTCGGCTTCTACACCGTTCTGACTATTGCATTTGTCTATGTACAAAAATGTGATTTTTTTTTTTTAAATTTTCATATAAACATTCACAATTTACAAAAATGAACAAACGATAAACCATGTGTTTGAATTGGGGATTTTTTTATTTATTGTGGCCCACGCTAGATATGGACAAATGTACTTTACAGAAACATTGTTTTGGCTGTGAGAAAAAGATGATCTCCAGAAAGAAGAAAACGTTTCAGCAATCATGCACTTATTTTAGTCCCTGTAAATAATCTGCAGAACCTGTATGAAAGTTTAAAGTAGACGCATCTTTGTTTTTTTCATTTTAGCTTACCTGACAACGAAGTGCACATATGGTGAGCTATTGTTGTCAGTCTATGTCCGGCGTCCATCGTCGTCCATCGTCTGTCGTCGACTTGTAACTCGTTATCACTATGGAGTCCACATTTTCATCTAATCTTGATGAAACGAGGTAAGAATGTTTATCATGACAATATTTAGACCGAGTTTGAATCTTTGGTAAATGCGTCCAAACTAGCTGTTAGTCACCAGGTCAAATCTTATAAAAAAAAATTGTTACCATGCTATAAGCCATATTTATGACTAAATCTTGATGTAACATGATCAAAATGTTTATCTCAACTACATCTAGACAGAGTTTGAATCACGCGCGTCTCAAACTAGGTCACCAGGTCAAATCTTAGAAATCCTTGTTACGTACGATTCTAGAGGCCGGATTTATAAATCAATCTTAATGAAACTTGTTCAGAATTGTTTTGTTGACACTATCGGAGACGAGTTTGATCCTGGGTCACGTGCGTCTTTAAACTATGCCACGATGTTATATCTCCTAAAAACCTTGCTATCACTCTAAGGGCAGATACATGACTAAATCTTGACGAAGCTTGGTCAGAATGTTTATCTTGACAATATAGAGACCAAGTTTGAATCTTTTTTACGTTAAAAAAAGGTCAAATCTTAGAAAAACCGTGTTACCACTATCTTAGCTACATTTTTTTTACTCAATCTTAATGACACTTGATTTATCTTGACAATATCTAGGCCGTGTCTGAATCTGGGTCAGATGGGGTACAAAAGCTAGGTCACCCAGTTAAGTCTTTGACAATTAGTGTGTGTTGGAAGGTGAGCGATCCATGCCACCATTGCGCTCTTGTTTCATCTTACCAACTTCCATTAAATGCCATGAACGTTTTCCGATTATTGTGTTACATAACACAATTGTAAGCACTGTGTACATGGAGCAAATTATGACTGAATTACCTCTCGGCAAAATACATGTATAAGTATATAATTAACCAAATGTTCTGAACTGAATCAGATTCATTAAGGATGAATTAAAAGGGACTTGTTGGGCATTTTTTAAGTGTGTCAGTAAATGTCTTTAATTGCTAAATTTTAACAACGCAACTGCAGAGCTCCATTATACAGTCGGGGATCTTGCCCGATTGGGAAAGTTGG